>VDFB02273965.1:0-27933 GCA_007258455.2 Sequoia sempervirens
GGTATGGTCACTATGATTTCAATTTTTTTTTGTTGAATAGCAATAGTAATAGTAATAGGGTAATTGAGTTAGTCCCAAGTCTTGGAGTGCCTATACTAAAATTCAAGCCAATTTTGTAATGAATTCTATAATGCATGAAAATATGGGTGGGCTAGTTGATTAGGGAAGGTCACTTGACATAAAAGGCCTTCAGGGTGGTGTTTGAAAAAGAGAAACTCATGTAATCCTTTTTTGATAATCAATATAGGGTGTTGCCTCTAGTAGTGTTTTACCTAGCAAAAAATAATAATTGCATGCATATTTAAAAGTAAAACATAAAGCAATACACATGTATTACATTTACGTTTTCACCAATGATCTAGCAGAAGCTTGGAGCTTGTGCTTACATTTGTATTTGTACTATGTAATAATGTGACATTGTAATTCATTTGTAATAAAGTAAATGGTTGTGTTATTAATTTGACATTGTAATTCCTTTTATTAAGTCCTTTGCAATGTTAAGTGTTATTGTGCTATTAATGTGACATTGTAATTCCTTTTATTAATTCATTTGCAATTGCAACATTAAGTGTTACTGTGCTTAGTGCTATTAATGTGACATTGTAATTCATTTTATAAAGGCTTTGATAATCCAAGCGCATTAATGGTTACAAATAAAAAAACTTTAAAACACATGTTTATTATTTATATCATAAATTACTCAACCGTTCAAAGAACAATAACATTTCATGTATGGTTGTAGACTGAAAATAAGGGAGAAAAGAAAGCATAGTCACTAGGCCTCTAAGTTTTATAACCATGTGACATGTCACATTGTCGCGGAGTTCTAAATTTTCATAACTACCTGATTCCCCAACTTGGTTCACTTTGTTGAGTAACTTAAGTTCATGCATACGTAACCTTTGAGTTACGATGTGTGGATTTAGTCGGTGGGTCAGAGGTTTCAAAAACATTGAAACTTCAGACTTTGGTTTTGAGGTTCCAATTTTCAGTGACCACACGACATGTTGGACTTATCTTGCCTTTCAAAGGCGTCATCGTCTGACATCTCATTGAATGCTATGCACAAAATAAAATTTGAGTTGTCTTTTCAGGAATTTCCAAAAGCATGCAAGTTTGAAGGCTATCTTTTCGAGGTGTGAAATTGAATGCCACATTTAAAGCACGTCCTATCAAAAATAACGGCATGAGTGGGTGGCGAAGTTGTACTCAGACATTTAGCCTGCATTCTCGTTCTTTGCCAAGGCCAGGACTTCTCAAGTGCAAACATTCTTTTTACTCAAACTTTTAGCCTGCATTCTCATTCTTTGCCAAGGCTAGTACTTCTCAGAATCTCATGTGCAAATATTTGTTCTTCATGAATTTTTGCTCATGCAGAGTGAACGTTGGGTCGGCGTAAGGGATACGAAGCTTAGACCTTTTAAGTTAGATGAATTTTGGGTGCGCCTAGAGAGGGATGATAAGTATGAGCTGGATATACAACTCTTAGAAAGTGGGCTCCAAGCTGGGTTTCCCATTTTGTGTATTATTTGAGTTTGGACACGATAGACACATGTGCAAGACATGGAATTCAAACCCATGAATGATTATATTCTAAAGAATTTTTTCGACTATTTCCAGAATCTGGGAGTAATTCATCAGGAGTTTGCATTTTATTCTCAAAATAGGAAAATTATCCGTGATATAAATGACTCCCAGGGCGGAGAATCAGACCGGTGAGAAAGTTCGGATTTTCATCTAGCTTCCTCATGACCTCCATTAAAAAAGCATCATTAACACAACAAAAATCACCCATTCCAAATTGTTTAGTGAATTGAGGAAAGCGTTTATACATAGGAATATTAGAAGTTGGGGTTCCTTGTGGCTCCAACCCAAGCCAAAAGGACCTCTGACTACCTACAATGTATGTTAGGAAAGAACACATACAAAAAGTAGCAGCCTTATGAAAATTAATTAATTGCTCATTCAAATGGAAGCAAATAGCTTTAGCCCAGTCAATGAAAATGTTCTCATCACAAAATATCAAGATAAACTAGAACATCCAATCCTCAAATAACTTAACCTATGTATTCCCAAAAATGCGGTGCAATAAAGCAATAGCATCTACAATTTATCCCTTAAAATGCAATCTTTTGAGTTTACTCGGCAGTTGCGACTTACCTTTCTTTTCAGACTTCAACCAGGTTTTGGCCATGGAGTTCTTACACCAGTCCTTATTCGCTTTGAAAAATTCACCTACCACTGCAACAAACATGTCTTCTACAGGTTCCCTTTCTGGAATCCCCAACGCTTTCGGTCTGCCATTTCAAGTTCCTGAAAATATAGCTAAGGATTCAACAATCATAGATCTTGCATATGAAAAATTGCTTGATAAATCCCACCCTAGGGTTGATTGGAGCCAAAGTGAAATTTCAGATATGAGGGTGTGTGCTGCCCCAGTGCTTAAAAGAACCTAGGACAGGTTGGATGGGAAATGGTGGCAAGTTGTAGGTCATGTTTAGGAGCTTAAGTCATCACAAAAGAATGAACAGGGGTCTACACAAGCATCTGGTGCAAGTGTATCATTAGGGAAACCCGTTGTTAGGTCCTCTAGTGAAAATTCTCAGTCAGGAGGTGATGGTGATAGGCTAGAAGAAACACTCAAATTGAAGAGCATCTGTGAACAAGATAGTGTGCTTTCTCCTACCCCTAAGAAGAAGACCAATCAAGAAAAACTTGTGGCTGCAAATTTCAAAGCTATCTTTAATTAGATCACTGAAGATAATATCTTTCCTCCTCTAAATGAATTCCCCTCTTCTCTGCCTAATAATCCACCTTTCACTCCTGGTGCTCCTAAAGAAACTATTAGTGGAAATGAAGATTCTTTTTTGGTAGTAGCCTCCCCAGGATGGTTGAAAAAAGTAGTGGAGAAGAAGAGAAAGCATATTCCTACAATGACAGTTGGAGTGGATACAGTTTCAAAGTTACTTCAAAGCTCTTCAAAACCTAAGAAAGCCAAGAAGATGTCAAGGATGGTGACTGATGCTACTTCTAGAAATCAAATGTTAGAAATTGTTGACCCTGTGAAAGATTTAAATGAAGATGAAATAACAAAGGTGGATTACAAAGTCACACATGTTGATATGGGGCCTCCAACACTGGAAGGTGATGTGTACCATGTTAGTTATTTAGTCAATGTCTTGATTAAAAGAGTGAAAGAACAGAGGAAAAAAAATATAAAACTGCAATCTCAAGTCCTCACATTGAGTAACTTTATTTCTTCCATGGCCACTCCTCCTACATCTGATGAAGCCTCAAGTTCTCAAGTAGAGGGCATCGTTGTGCTCACCATAGAGAAAATTAAAAAGAATTTGAACTATTCCAGAGCTGCTTGTGAAGGGATCGATAAAATATCTCAAGAGGCTATCTTGTTTTTGAATAAATTTGTACTCTTTTACACTCGAGTTGTTAAGAAGAGGGAGGAGTTACTAACAGAACTTTAGTAGGTCAGAAAATATCAAACTAGTCTCTATGTGCTATCTCAGAAAATGAAAGAATTGAACTCTATGGATTAGAAGATATTAATTGGTGAGAAAATTGTGAATAATCCTAAGGAGCTAGACCCTTCTTGGTTTGATTCATTGGAATGGAAATTGAATATGTATGATAATTTGGTGAAGGAAATTAATAACAGACTTGAGCTATATTATGAAATTTTGGTGGAAATTAAAGAAGATTGTGTATCAATGGGTATTTTTTAGATAAGGTTAGCAGATTAAATCAATAATATAAAAACCCAAAGAAACTATAGAGCACAATGAAACCAAACTAATAAAATGAAATGATTATACCATATCGTCTTTGAAGCCTCCATGATTCACCTCCATAACACCTTCTAACTTGTTGCAAGTGTATGATTGTTGCCCTCAGATTTGAATGTATGAGCAAATGCCTATGACAATTTCCAATGCAAGGTTTGAAGGATTTGGAATGAAAAATGCTATGCTATCATGCAAATGATAACATTAAACTATGCTAATATGACTATGCCTATGAAATGCCAATATGACTATGCCTATGAAATGCCAATATGACTATGCCTATGAAATCAAATATGACTATGCCTATGAAATCAAGTATGCCAAATGCCAAGAATAATACAAAATGCAAGTATAAGCGTTGTTAAGTAATGAAGTGGTTAGTATCCAAAAATGTGAGAAAAATTGGCATTTTATAGAAAATTCAATTTTGGACGGACGACCAAGATTAAAGGTTGATGAAAGCCTAAAATCAGAGGTCAAGATTGCATGTTACAACCCCTAATTAGGGTTAGGGAAAAACTCTGAAATGAGCGACCAAGATACAATTTGAGAAAATCAAATCGATGATTGAAAATGAATGTGACAAGAGGATAAAGATTGGACAGAAAGAGAAATATTTTGAAAATCAAGAAGATAAAGATTGGATAGAAATACAAGATTTGAAAAATCAATAATCAAATAAAAGTTATTTGATTTTTGGAGGAAAAAAGATTATTTTCAATTAAAAATTAATTTAACTCAAAAAGGAGGAAAAATCGTGTGACAGTAAATAATTGAATTCTTTAATTATTTACTAAAAAGCGGGAAAATTAGAAAATGGGATAATTTAAATAACCGATTTTATTTAAATTAGAAAAAGCCAAGAAATGGAAAGTGGCAATTTTAAATAAATATCTTTATTTAAAATTGGAAAAAGCCACAATGGATGATAATTAAATAAATTAAATAATTTATTTAATTATAAGAGGTCATGATATATTAATGACGCATTTAAATAAATAAAACTTATTTATTTAAATAATCAGGAGGAAATAATGGACAAGGATAATTAAATAAATTAAGAAAATTCTTTAATTATGAAGAGACATTAGATAATTAGTGATTTCTTTAAATAAATAAATAAGATTTATTTATTTACATAATCAAGAGGAATAAAAGACATGAATTAATTAAATAATTATGAAATATTTAATTAATAGTTGACTTTGGACTATAGATGAAATATGATAAGACATAAAAATATGGTTTGCAGGTCTAGGCCATTTTTATGTGTCTATAGATTGTAATATTTTGGGAGTGGAAATTACTGATGATTTTGATGAAAGGATTCTAGATATAAGAGAGATCTCTCTGAATTTTAGAGAGATATTCAATAAAGAAATTGTTGATCCTGCTACAGTGACATGGGAGTCCTTCTCGAAACGCTATGAAATGCAGATCCACCTGAAGACTTATAAATGTGGAGAAGAGAGAAGATCTCAGATGTTGGTTTAGTTTGAAAATGCTTTGGGAAAATGGAGAGCTAGGTTACAGATTACTATAAAGCCAGGGAGCAAAAAAATCACCGCAATTCTCACCAAGTATCGGGAATACAGGCAAAGAGTAAAGGCACAAGAGGCGTTACTAAAGGAGAAGGAGGCAAAAATAATTGAAAGCGAAGGAGTTCGTGTTGGGAGAGGGAGTGTTTTTTAATTTTTAGTTTTTATGTTATTTTCTTTAATTTGGCTCTCTTGATACTTCAAAGAATTTTTATTTTAATTTCTAAAATGGTTGTCTACTTGTCTTCAAGAAACCATTATCAAGACAAAAAGAAACTCTGCTACTTTTATTGCTTTTCTGTTATTTCAATATAGAAAGACAATGGTGAAGTTCATGTATGCGTAATCTTTGAGTTATGGTGTGTACTATGTGGATTTTCCTCATTAGAGAAAAAACTATTTTATGATTTCAAGTTTGTTTTATAGTTATATTTCAATATAGAAACTCATATGGTGAAGGTCATGTAGACATAATCTTTTTGTTGTGGTGTATGGATTTATTCTATTTATTTTGAATATCTTGCCAATGGTTATCTATGTTGGTGTTCTGGATATTTAATAGATTGCATTGTGATCGAATGCTTATCTTTGAATGAATGTCTATGGTAATGGTTGATTTCAGTTAAAGAAATTTATTAGTTCTGAACTGATTCAAGTCTTTGTGCTTTAGTTTATAGTTTGATATTGGCATGCCTTTCAAATCTTTCTAGTTAAAAGCTACACCTTTCTTTGCTTTATGGTTAAAAGAAGCCTAAATTTCTAATCATTGCATATCATAAAAGGTAGTTGCCACCTTGTAAAATAAGTAGAGAATCGGTATGAAATTTAATTGATTTGGTAGTTTAAGCTTTTATTGTTTAAGTTGGGTGGATTCCTTTATAAGTTATTTATGTTGAATTGTTAGCTTTTGTTAGCTTATAACTTATAAGTCATGGATGTTGAACTATTAGCTTTTGTTCAAGGAATGGATTAATAATATTCCTTTCAATTATTTATCAAAGATTGTGTGAATAAATCAACTAAGAATTTATATTGAGTGTGATGTTGTTCTTTAAAAATGATGCAAAATCACCTATCAATTCTTCATGGTGGGTAATATAAAAAAAATTTGACTTTTTTCTAACCTTAGTCGCTAATTTTCGGGTTTATAACCTTATGGGTTCTAATTTTCACCTTCTCAATTCCACGACTTGGATAGTGATTCACTTTGTTGATTTGAAGTTTTCTTGGTCATCTTTTTTTCTGAGTGGTGGGTGCCGGGAGTTTTCAAAAACTTTGAAGCTTAGGACTTTAGTTCATGGAGTTCTCAACATCATCTTTAAAATTTGAAATGAAGATGAAAAGAGATAAAGAAAACTTATTATATGTATGCTATGAAGAAATGATCACTCTACCCCTTTTAAACAAGTCTAGTTTTGGCTTTTCTGAAGCTTAGTGAAAAGGTAGAACCTCCGGCTGACAAAATGTGTAGAATAAATATTTTTGGTTATTTATATCAATCCATGATACCATATTTGGCGAATTCCGCGGGATTTTTAAATGGTATATTAAAAAATGGGCGAATCCCATGTGCTTATACAATGATACGTTGTAATTTTCAAGGCGAAATGTGTCCTCAAGTGTAATTATTTTTTAATGTTATTAGCGAAATAGGTCCTCATAAGCAACTATTTATAAATTTTAATTTGCGAAATGGGTCCTGATACAATGTTGTTTTAATAGTATTGGCAAATATGTAGGTGTTTTATTAAATGTTTTCGGGATTTCAAGCGAAAATATTAGTCAGTCCAATTGAAACACATAGTTTGACAATGGCGAATTTGCTGCTTAAATATGCCTCATAAAAAAACTCATTGGAAAATGGACATGCATTGGACCTATAGTTCGTAAAATCTGAGCGATTGGATACCCTGTTGGGTGCAAGAAATTCGCCAATTTCGACTTGGCCAATTCCTAGAATTCGCTAATTGGTGAAGATTCGCCACTAAATTTTTCCCTGCTTAGACCCTTTCTTCAAATGTGGCCAATTATTTGGTGCCATAACATGGTTCTTTGCTTTGGTGCTTTTTTGTCTAGAATAAGGCACCCACCCAGATTTTTAAAATCCGCGACCATACGGTAAAGTTGAAGCCTTCCCTCATTGGTTTTCTTTCCTGGAGGTTACAATTGCACTCAATAGTGCATGCATCCAACTTATGCAATGTGTCATATCTGACACCTCTATCAATCACCATAGCACCTCTGACCATCTTGCATCCTACGTCAGAAAATACTACCTACACACCCGCATCTATTATTTTTCTCATAGATAAAAAATTGTCTTCATCCAGGATATCACAACCACAATTAATCATGTATACCACCATTGGAAACTTGATTTTAACTTTTATCACTTGTGGCAATAATGTCTAATGAGAATCTGTCTTAAATACACATTACCTCCATCAGTCTTCCTTATGAAAACCAATCTCTATTAAAGGTCTTATGGAAATATACTGGAGTCAGTCTTATCATTACCTATGAGTGCAAATTTGCAATGAGATATTGTCACTATCTTCATATGAACAATTAGAATCAATTTCCTTTTTCTTCTTTTCTTCTTTGTAGTCCTTACAAACATGTCCAAGCTTACCATAGTTCCAGAAAATAACTTTTGACTTTCTAGGAGACTTAGATCTCCCCTTGGACTTGGATTTTTCATGCTTCTCATTCTTCTTTCCTTTTTCCTTAGGTCTTCCATGAACATTCAGGGCCTCCTTGGAATTGATGGATACCTTCCTCCTCATCTCTTCAAAAAGAAAAGAACCCACCACATCTTCATTCTTCAATATAACAAAAGTACTCCTAATATCCATAACAAGAGAATCCCATGAACCAAGCAAGATCTAAAATTTCTCTTCCTTATCCATTTTGAAACCAACTGATGCTAATTGAGCCACAAACATATTGAATGCTTCCAGGTGTTCTGTAATTCATCCACCCTCTTCCATTCTCAAGGAATATAATTTCTTCCTCAAGAAAATCTTGTTCACTAAAGATTTGGCTTAATACATCTCACCAAGATTCGTCTATAGTTTTTGTGCATAGGTCTCTTCATGGAAATTGATTAAAATAGATTTTTCCAAACACAATCTAATTAGACTCTTGGCTTTATAGTACATAACATCATATTGAGAATCTTGAGTAGGATTTGTAGGCCTTGAAACATTCTCATTAACAACATCCCACAGATCTCAATCTATCAATAGATCATCCATCTTAGGCTTCCATTTCAAAGGTATTTCCAAAGTTATCCACCTCTATTCTCTTGATGAACTTGCCATCTAAAATTCACAACAAGATCTGAGTGTCTTCTAAACGACTTCCTCAAATGTAGTTAGTTCAAAAAACTAACAAACCACAACTAAGGCATAAGGTGATGGGGCTCTAATACTTGTAGGGAAGCAGGTAATAGAACCACTATTGCCGGAGAATGATACAGAAACTTTAGATCTTTAACAATTACACAAACTTAAATAGAAATAAAACACAAATATCATGCATACCACAACACAATGATTTACATGGGGAAAACCCTTTTAGGAGAAAAACCCCACACTCCAAAAGCCACCCAATATATTATTCAAAAATCACAAAGATTACAATATACTTGTAGAGTAAGCTTCTCACAAGAGTATCACCACTCAGAGATCTAGAGGCAACAAAACCACTATCAGACTCTCAAAATACATCACAATACACAACCATAATAAAATTCCCTCATAAAATAGGGTTACCTTCTAGGTAAATCCAAGCTAATAAAATATCAGTCATTAGATATGAGACATAATGATGAACGGTCCAAATTTACAATAATAAAATATAAATAAAATTTTCCTTTTGGGGGCATTGCCCCCAAGCCCCCACCAGGGCACGATGCCCCTGGACCCTAGTTAGGGGGATGATCCCTCCAGACCCCTCATGGGGGAAATCCACTGACGCCCCCCCTGTCATCGTCAACTAAACAATACCTTGTGTATCAACCATATGTTATGTACTTGCAAGGTTGAGACACATTTTCTCAAGAAAATACCTATCACCTTACAAACTTCTCACTCTTGTAGGACCAAAAATATCTATATGTATTAATTCTAGTAGTTTGGTAGCAAATTGTTCCTTTCCTTTGAAACTACTCCTTACTTTCTTTCCAAACTGACAATCCTTGCAAATTATCAAAATTCATGTGACACATCCTTTGATTCCATAACCAACTATCATTAATCTAAGACATAAAGCACCTACCATCATCACCCTTAAGCTGATAGATGTTTCCATCTATCCTCTTACCAATAGCAATCATAGTTCCAGACCCTTTTCTGATCTCACATGTTTCATCTTTAAACATAGGATTATATCCTTTTCTACACATTTTTCCAACACTCAAAATATTATGCCTTAATCCCTTAACATAGAAAACATCTTTAGTATTATGCTTGCCATCAAAATTGATTGAACCTATTCCACAAATCTTATCCCTTGAATCATCTCCAAATTTGACTAATCCTCCATCATATATTTCAAGTTTAACAAACTTACTTTTGTCTCCAGTCATGTGATTAGAGCAACCACTTCAATAACCAAGTAATTCTTATCTTCTTTAACATGAAAATCAAATACCAAAGTACCTTCAATCTTCTCCTTCTTCTCCAGAACACTTTTTTCACACAAATTTCAAAGTTAGTAGAACTAGATTCTTCTTTTATAGCCAAGAAAAAACATTCATTATCATCAAAATCTTCAATAATCAGCTTCATCATCAGAAATACTAGCATCTTCTTTAACATAGTAAGCTCTTTTAATCATCTTTCCTTTATTCTCTTTACTCTTATTGTTTACAACTCTTTTTGGAAATCTTGAAGCATAATGAACTATTTCACCATAACTAAAACATTTGAAAGGTTGTTTACCTTTGTACTTACCAATGTCCTTTTTCATCCTTACTAAAAAAATTTCCACATCATCAAGATCATCTCCATCTAAATCTTCAATCTTTTCTGATTTTCCAGCCTTAAAAGTAATCTCCACTTTTGTACCATTTTTTTTACCAAGCTTTCTCATTTCAAATGCAGTTAGTGTACCAATCAACTAATCTCTAGAATAAGTATTGAAATTTGCAACTTCCTCAATAGCATATACCTTTTCACTATATGAATCAAGAAGAGTTCTGAGAACTTTCTTTACCACCCTAGGTTCTTTAACTTGTGCACCAAGACATCTCACAGTGTAACTGAGGGTAATTTTGGATTAGATTCAATCAATAAAGCATATAAATCATAAATGACAATAAAACCCAAAGCAATTACAAAACACAAAGGAAGAACAAAGAATGATTATACCTGAAAAATCGTCGAGACTTCCATGCTTCACTTTTGTAACACCTTCTAGCTTGCTGGTTGACATGTTGCCCTCAAATTTGACATGCGAGCAATCTGAAAATGTCTAAGTCCTACACCAAGCTTTGAAGGATTTATGTAATGTCTAAATGCCTATGCCTATGACTATGATTGCAAATGCCTATGCCTAAATATGCCAAGACTAAATGAAATAAGATGACAAATGTTGCAATGTCTGTAGAATCTATGTGTGTCTAATGTCTAAAATATTGCCTAATGCAAAAATGAGAGGAAAATGACATTTTATAGAAAATGCCATTTTGAACAGACAGATGAGATTGACTTCTGACAAAGACCACAAAAATCGGAGGCCAGTTAAATCGACAATCCTAACTGGGGTTAGGGCAAAACCAATGTCAGTGATTGAGATGTCATGCAGAGAAAAATCAAATGGGGTGATTGGAGAAAAGATGGGAATAATTAATTTTTGAAAATAAAATTTTCAAAGGAAATTAAGAGATAAGAACCTTTGCTTTGTGAGATCTGAAAATCAGATAAAAGATGGACTGAAAAGCAAATTTGATAAAATCAAGAATCTGCTTGCTTTATTTGATTTTTTGGAAGAAAGCTACCAATCAACTCAAGATATGAATTTTGTGAGATAAATAAATAATATTTTTTAGATTATTTACCAAAATGGAATGTCAGTTAAGATTGTGATGACATTTTAAATAATTAATTTATTTAAAATGAGAGGAATATTAATTTTGACAATTAAATAATTAAAGATAATTATTTAATTTAGAGGATAATGACCGATAATTAAATAAATTAATAAATTCATCTAATTATGAGAATTAGTGACATATTAAATAAATAAATAAAATTCATTTATTTAATAATCAGGAAGAATTAATGAATAAGGATAATTAAACAAATTTAGAAATTTATTTAATTATAGGGAGACTTAGAGAATTAGTGACGTATTTAATAAATAAATAAAATTTATTTATTTAATAATCATGAAGAATACAAAGACATGAATTAATTATAAATTATTTAATTAATAGTCGAATGTGGACCAAAGACATAATTAAATGTTACAATTATGCTAGGACGAAAGTGGTAAAAATGAAGCTTGCAGGCCTAGGTCATTTTTAAGTGTCTACACATAGCACTTATTAGTTCATCAACCCTCTGCATGTAGGTTGAAATTGTCTCATCTTGAAAAACTTGCATGGTCTCAAAATTTTCCTTCATATTCTACAAATTTTCTTGTTTAACCTTGTCATCTCCTTCATAAATGTTGTTTAACTTATCCAAAACTTCTTTAGCAATCTTAATATTCATGACTTTAACCAATTCAAAATTTGAAAGAATTGACAAATAAATCTTGCCTTAGAATTTACCTCATGTGCCTTGATCTCATCACTTGTGCTTGGACCATTTGCAGGTGGAGTATATGGATTCTTATAAGCCTTTTCAATTTCAAATCCATTAGCTTCTTGCTATTCTTCCATATTTGTCTTCCAGAATGCATAGTTCCATCAAATCTAGGATAATCAATTTGCTTCGCCATCCTAGATCTACCTTAAGCGGTTAAGCTCTTCTCCAAGGAACCTTTCGCTAATACCAATTGTTGAATGAACAAGACAACTAAGAGGGGGGTGAATCAACTGTAGAAAATTAAAACATCAAAACCCTCATTAGTAATCAAATCCACATGCATTCATTAAACCCTTATTTTGTTAGAGTGATTAAACATGAAATGCAGATAACAAGAATTGAAATAACAACACCATACACAAGACAACACAACACCAGATTTACGTGGAAAACCCAATGAGGGAAAAACCACGGTGAGGATTAGCTCACAATATAAGTAATTGAAAAATTGATACAAGGGGTCACTACTAGAATAGGACATACTGTCAAAAAAGGATCACAACCAGGGCTCACTGCCATAGAAAGGAATACAAGAAGATAGAAGAGAAATGTTACATAGAGAAAAACTTATCAATGTAACAAGGATTCCACCACAAAAGCTCCAACACTTTCACAGCCTTGCATGAAATATTTTGGACACCTTCAGCTCACTGCTTTCAAGAATCTAACACTTGAAATTTGCACTACTTTTCTCAAACTTGCATCACACACATCACTCACATTGATCTTACATCTATCTTGCTTCTCTCTTGCATCTCACAACATCATTACTTTTATTTATATCAACCTCAACCTCAAAAACCTTCTCCAAGGTTAGAAACTATCAGTTACACTTACAAATTCAAATTAGGTCAGCACCTAAACATTCCTGTGGTGGATAGGAATGAAGGTTACCTATATAAATCCTTAATTAGGACCCAAATATATCCCAATGCATCTCAACATGCTTTCACATGCCTCGCAAGTAGTACTAACACAAGGTCAACCAATACCCATGCTAAAAACCAAAAAACATTATGTACACACTTCCTTAAATCAATTCAAAACTTTCAAACAACAAAATTCACTTGAACGGGATCTAGAATAATCTTCAAACCACCTAAGATCCATCAAACATTTAATCCAAACTCACATCATACAAATACTTCAACTTAGAACAATTGGTAAATGTTATTTGCACACTGACATGTGAAATACACACTGACTGTATTGTATCAAATCAAGTGAAACCTTGAATTATGAAAGATACAAACATTATAAGAAACTTCTCAAATCTGCACAACCTAAAGCCAAACTACAAAGAAACACGGAAAAAATACATTTCTCCCAAGCCATGGAAAACATCACTAAAAACTAGTTCACACACTAGTGAAAATATCTCTTTGTCTAATGATCTAGAAACCTAAATTTTGAATATAGAAAAATTTAACAACCTTGAACAACATATCAGATCCTCATAGGCATAACATATACATAGAAGAAATATAGATCAAATTTTGAACACTTGCACAACATTTTTTTCTTTGTTTATCATTTTTTTCTCAAAAGCACTTGGAAACCAAGTATGAGAGACATCATCTCAGCTCATTACTTCATTCCAACTCATCTCTAGACATTGCAACAAAAAGATAGGTCCATGTACTCACAACACTTCCTCAATATCTCAACTACACATGCACAATCTACAACATATTATTTTTCTCTTTTTCACAATTTTTGCAATATCCTCGACATCTTTATCATGTAACCAAATTCCTTAACACATAGTTGACATCAATGACAAAACCAACCTATATACTTCTTGTTGAAATCAATGTCAACACCATCCTTACAACAAAATTCATTAGGAGCTTTAGTAACTTTTGCACACCCATGACAGAAACAATTAGGGGATATAGGAAATATTTTAAGGAGACAGCCAAAGCATAAAGAATTTTTGAGATACTAAAGCAAAAGGTGACAAAGCAACCAGTGTTATCATTACCTGATTTTGGAAAAGTATTTCAAGTTGATTGTGATGCCAACTGAAATGCAATAGGAGCAATGTTGAGTCAAGAAGGAAGACCCATAGCTTATTTCAATGAGAAGTTGAATGATGCTAGAAGGAGATACTCATTTATGGTCGGGATTTCTATGTCATAGTTCAAGCCTTGAAGAAGTGGAGACATTATTTATTGCCTAGGGAGTTTGTGTTGTACTCTAATCATCAAGCCTTCAAGTATTTGAACAATTAGGGTAAGTTGAACTAGAGACATATGAGATGGGTTGCATTCTTGTAGAGTTATACCTTTTTGCTAAAGAATTGGAGTGGTAAGTCAAATAAAGTTGTAGATGCATTAAGCAAGAGGAGGAATTGGTTGATACTAATGAAGATAGAAGTATTGGGTTTTAAAAAATTGAAACACATGTATGAGGATGATCCAGATTTTGCTAAAGCATGGAAGGAATGTAAAGAACCGGTAGTGACAGATAGGAGTCAATAGTTGGATTAGATAATTGTTGTGCAATTTTGCACACACACCCCACTTGGAGTAGGGACCCTCTTTTTTGATTTCGGATGTCTCTTAGACCTTTGGTTTTTATTGGATTTGTCCTTTCAAGGTCTTGGGATGTTGGTCTTGCTTGCCTCGGTCTTACCCTGAGGGTTGAATTGATCAAACTTGGTTTTTAATGGAAGTTCGGGTTTTGCCCTGGGTCCGGGATTTTTAGGTTCACCCAGATTTTCCCGGGTCCTGGTCCATCGTTTGGTCACTATCATATTTTCCGAAGTTCAGGTTTTTGGATGAATACGGGATTTTCTAGGTCACCCGGATTTTCCCGGACTACGTCGAAGTCCCGAAGGGTGCGTTATCCGTGGAATTCGTGCTCACCCGGATTGTCCGTCTGGCTTGGTTTTTTTTTTAAATTCCGATTTGGGCTCGGGTTTCCGGATTTCCTCCATATGTCTTATCAGCCATTAATGCTTGGGGTACATCTTCTCTGGCGCGATTGTGAGCAGATTTAAAGGCTTTTAGTGCTCTTCATGATTTCATTATTCATTTGTCATCTGCTCTAGCGCTTAGGATTTTTCGTTTTGAGCTTTGGTCGTTGGATTTGGTCTGTTCGCGTGTGGATTGCTTGAGCGCTTGTGTTGAATATTTTCGTCGCTAGGGCACCCTGATTCGCAGTTACTTCCTCGGGCTTGAGCTTCATTCAGAGTTGATCCATGGTAAGTTGTTACTGACTTCTCCTTTTGTTTGCGCTTTGATCGAATCTTTCAAGTTGTCGATTGGTGGTTATTTGGGTCGGCCCTTGTTTATTTTCATGACCACATATTTATCGAATTAGGGTTTGAACTCACCCTTCCACGGGTTTTACCACTCGCACTGTGCATCCGTTCGTTTATCAATCGAATGTCGGGTATACCCCTGTGGCTAGGTGTTTCTGTTAGGGCCTTGCCTTGTTGGCGCGTAGTCTGCTATATTTTGTGAAGATTAGGGTTTCGGTATGTCTGCCCAAGGTTGTTAAGTTGGGTGCAGTTGTCGCGACCTTCATGTCCTGCGTCTAGCTTGACCTTGTTCGCAACACTTGAGACCCTGGTGCGCCCTAGTGTCATCATTTTGAGGGATTGTGTCTGAATTTTGAGCTTGCTTTAGCTCTCATGGCGGAGGTTTAGCTGTCAATTTTAGGGCATCATCATTTCATTGCAAAGATCAATCACTTGAGAGTTTTTTGGGAGTTAAATTCATGTGCAATCAAAATTTGGCTTGTTGGGGTCGAGTTTATCTTCGTGGAATCCAAATAGGGAGGTTTGTATGATTACTCGGTTAATGGTCTATGCGTCGAACGGTCGTCAGGTTTCCGAGGTGTCCGTGGAATTTCTACGCACCCGGATTTTCCCGGATTTTGCCATTTCCCTGGAGTATGATGAGTTCCCGGAGTTTCGAGCTGCCCGCGGAAATCCAAATTGTCCGGATTCTTCCAGTTTTCTGCCTAGTTTCGCTTGATTTGGATTTTCGAAATTGAAGTAATGAATTAAATGTTGGATGATGATTTCTTGTTGCTAAATGAATGAATCTCATGATAATCACGCATCTCTTTTGTCTGTATTAATGATTTATTTGATGAATGATGTCTTGGTAGCAGGAGTCCGTCTGGGTCAGATTTTTCTGAATTCTGCCTTGACTGGATTTTCCTGGATTACTTTATTTTCCTAGATTTTCAAGAATGATGATTAATGATTGATCTTAATTATTTCATGTGGTTTCAAGGCTAACCTTTGATTGAAATATGGATGATAATGGGATGTTCATGAGGTTCTTTTGTGAATGCAGGCTGAATCGAGCAAGGCAGCGGCAGGAAAGGCCAAGGGATACAAAGAGGGGTCTTCAGTTACGGACACAGAAAGGTTGAGGCTAGATGTGAAAAGTCAGTTGCCTCATAGTAAGATAGCTTCAGTTTGGTCTGAGGTCTCTGATACCAATGAAGGAGCATGGAGATATGAAGAGTTCAAGGAAAGGATAGCTCATAAAGATTTATCAGCCCTGACAAAGGGAATGGTGAAGTCCGAAATGGTTCATGTGGCAGGATTTCCTCCTGCAGTTCAATGCTATGAGTTGATATTGGAATGTGCCCGGCACTATGATTTTGATACACAGAGGATTGTCAGCACTGATGGAAGGTTGTTGGCCAACTTTAATCCAGTTTCCATTGCCCAGGCATTTGATATGCCAGACTTACCATGTGTGTGTGCCTTGGACATGGACTTGGCTAAAACTTACTATGAGGATGAGCCTACCAAAGCCCAGCAGATGATCAATTCCTAGCTGGAAAATCCAAAGTCTCATTTCTCCAAGCTGCCTAAGCAATTACACAGGATCAAGTTCCGACAAGATATAGATGATGCAATCACACTGTTGAGCAGGGTGGCCGGTTGAAGAGTGTTGGGGCATTGGAGAATTGGATGGTGCATGTTATCAACATGATTGAGCAAGGTATTAATTACCACTGGGCAGGGATTATCAGTGCAATGACTGACAGGCAACTGAGAGATGTGTTGGAGACAAAGAAATTCACCGTGTCATCTTATGTGATATATGTGCTTGCCAGATTTTATCCATATAGGGGATTGAATCCAAAAGGAACATTTGGACAAGATGTCATCTATGAAGTGTACCCTGAGTTGCACCTAGGGAATCCAAATTATAGAAGAGAAAATGATGCATTTACTATGCATATTACTAGGTTGCTTTAGAACGCAGAACATGTGAGAATTTCTGATGGGGCCAAGGAGCTGATCAAAAAATACGGAGCTTGGTTTATACAATTCCCCACCTTTTCTTATATCAGAATTGATGGATGTCCGACTGCTCCATAAAGACTGCCAAGGTATCCCACTGATCATATCATACTCTTGGAGGTTACTAGGCACATCTGTGATTTCGATGCCGTTGTTAAAAGAGAGAAGCACAAGACAGGGTTTCATGGGGACTTTCCTTTGAAAATTGGTATAGTTGAGGTTTTCCCTTCAATACAATCGGCTAATGCATTAGGAGAGGAATTGAGTACTTATGGTTTCTCTTTCCATTCAAAGAGGGAAAGCTTTGATATTACTGGTGAAGCACAAAAGAAAGCTACCAAAGAATATCACCATAAAGATGATCTAGAGGACTACTGGGCGAATAACAAGGATGACTTTGAGGTGAGAAAGAAAAGATATTCTAGGCTTCCAGCTGATGTGATTAGAATGTACAATGTAAAGTTGATTCCTGATTAGTTGGAGGATGACAGGAATTTAGTCCAGGATCATGCATATGAATCATTCAAGGACATACCCATTGGAGAGGTAAACTAGTCAGAAAAGGAAATAACTGAACTGGAGGAATTAATGGCTCCTATTGTGAAATCTACCAAGTCATGGCTGAAGCATAAAGTATGGGAATTAGAAAGTGAAAAGGTACCCTGTACTTTCAATCTAATGGGAAATTTGAATGCTCATTCCACTTCAGAGGAGTCCAGTGAGGATGATTCTACAGGAAAAACTAAGGTAAGCTCACCTTTTAAAATTAAAATCAGAGGTCCCAAGGAGAGTGAGCCTGAAAAGAAAAGAAAGCCTAGAGGAAAGAAGAGAAGTCATGCTGTGAAAATAGGTAAGTCTACAGAAGAGGAGGAACTTGACAAAGCAGAAAGAGAAGACACTCCTCCAGAGCCAAAGAGGACAAGGATAACCATGGCTTCTAAGAAGAAAGGTCAAGAGACTTCCAAGGATAAGGAAGATCCTCATGTGGTTGATGTGGAGAGTTCAGGTGAGAAAACTCAGGTTTATTCAAGAAGGTCAAGAACTCCATCTCCCAAGGAGACCATCCAAAAGATAGATCCTCTTCTAGTGGCATCCACTGTGGAACAATAGAAAGATACCTCTCCTCCATTGGGTATGCCTGAGCAGACAACTCACGAAGAGCATGAGACTAGTGAGGAAGCAGAACCGTTTAAGGATGGAGAACTTTATGGCACAACTACTGAGCTTGAGGTTGGAGATGTGGAAGTGCATCCTTCTCCGCTGGTTCAGTATGAGGATTCTCCTGCAGGTAGCAAAGATAACAGATCCCCTAAGAAAGAAGATGTCCTTGTTAAGACTCCATCACCCCTGCAAGAAGAAGAACCTGAATTGGGGAATCAAGGTGATCAATCTCCTGGAAAGGAAAAGGATGAGATGGTGGATCAGCATGAAGTGGTTAAGGAGGGTGAGGTCTGAGTGGATCCTGTTGTTCCGGACTAGCTAGATAAAGAAATTAGAAGGAAACAGGTCATTGTTGAGGACACTCCTCTCAACTGGGACGAAATGTTGGCCAAGATTGGAAAGGGAAAGAAGAAGAAGGCAGCCAAGGTGGTTTCAAAGATCGAAAGGGATGAGGATAGTAACAGGGTTATTCATATTGCTACCCCTACTGCTGATAAAGGTAGAGATGAGGTCACCGGGAAGGATTATAATGTACATACCATCAATCTTGGGCCCGCTTCTATGGAGCAAGATATTGAAGAATATGAAGGGTCTAGTGCAGTGATAATTGGGAGATTAAGGAAGGAAACACAGTCTAAGCATGAGCTAAAGAAAGAGAATGAAAGGCTAAGGAAATGTCTAGAAGATTTAATGAAGCCTTTGCAATCTTTCCACCCATCTTCTTCTGCTACTGCTGGTTTCTTGCCAAAAGAGACCATCTCTGAAATAGAAAAGTTGAAAGCTTCTACCACGACTACAATAGATTGGTTGAAGGAGGTACATACTAAGGGAGATGATGCAATAAAGGAAATCCTTTCAACTGGAAAGGATGCAATAAGGGCTAAGGATTTATTAGAGCATGTTTTATCTCAGGACAAGGAGGATATTGATCTTTTATTGTAGAAAACTAAAGTAATCATGGAGTATAGTAGGGATTGGCTGGTTACTGATGGAATTCTTTCTTCATCTAGGGTTAATGAGCCTTGGGAGTGGTTTGAAGCCCTACAAATTCGATAGAAAGCCATCAAGAAGATCTATAAACAAAAGAAGTAGATGGATGGTAATCTAACTAGTGTTTATGATGGATGCATCACCTTTTTCGAAATAATGATTGGCAGAAGGAAGATCACCCCTAAGTACTTGAGCTTAGAACAATTGAGGGAATGGTGGCATGATGTCTATGCCCCTAATATTGAAAATTTGGTAACAGGGCACCAATTAGATGATGCGGCTACTTATCTAGCTGTGGTGGATAAGTACTTAGCATATAAGAGTGATTGGGATACAACGGTCAAGCGGTCAAGGGAAGAAATTGGATCAATTGAATGTCGGCTCAGAATCCTACCCTTGCCACCTGTTGCCGAGTTGGATAGGGTGTTTTTGAAGGTTCATGAATCGCTGGATCAGAACAAGGATAAGGGAGGCGGTAGTTAATGCTAACTTTGAGATTTGTGCTTCCCTATTATTATAGGGCATGTGTTGATCCGGGCTGCATTGAGGAATGTGTTTGGGCCGACCTTGATGATGTATCGGCATTTAATGTGTGCCTTATTTTGAAATTCCTGAGGCTGACTTGTTTTGGTTTTTTTTTTAAATGTTTGGCTGGGCCGACATGTTTGAGGATTCTCTATAAATGGTATTCATGCCTCATTTGCAAGGAGTTAGTTGAACAAATAATAGAGACAAGCTAGACTAAGAGAAGAGTTAGAGCATTTTGTAGTAGAGGTAGTAGTTAGTTCTTTGAAGCAAATGCTGTAACACATAACAATGGAATTGTTGCTACATTTTGGTGATCTAATATAATTGAAGGCATTGTGGGTTCTGGTGAATTCTTTTGTGTTAGTTTATCTTGCGTGGTTCCTGTTGTTCCATCTTTCGAAATTGCTTGAAGATATAAGATTTGATGCTCGATTTAGAATTAGATTAGTTTGGTGAATAGTGTTCATGATTTCATGCTTGGAATGTTTGTAGCAATCTTTGGTCTATACTCTCAGTAACTATCTGATTGTAGTAGACTGGTGAATTCAACCTGGACCATACATCTATTTGTGCTTAGTTCGATTGTGGATGAACGTCTATGATTTTAAAATCTATATGCCTTAGAAGATTGCACCGTTCTTGTGACATTGCATTGTGGGTTAAGCAAGAATTGGTTATTTGAGATTGGTTTGTTCCAGGTATTTGTCATTTGCATTATTCATTCTAGAAATAGTTTAGATTTCATTACATCTCTTGCACCCTCATCTTTTGCTATTTCTTTATCATTTGGTTAAATCTAGGATCTAAGATCATAATATTGCAAAATCTGATAAATTGGAGAGATACAGTTTGCTTGTAGTAAGGTTCGATTGTGATTACCAGCATTTTCACATATTATCTGAGTTGTTTATGCATTTTCATGACCTGACACCCGAGAGACCTTGGGGTGATTTTCAGCAATTTATTGTTGAAGATTATCTTTCAAGAGAGATAGAATATTATTTTTTGTTTGAGTTGTTGATGTGCAGAAAACACCATCAACAATAATGTTGTTCAAGGGAAATCAGTTGTGAATTCCAAGGAGTTCAATGAAGGAGAATTTGATTAAGGAGAAGCATAGTGGAGGACTAACATGATATTTTGGGATAGGTAAGATAGTACCTTTGGTGAATGAGCACTAATTTTGGCCATAGATATATAAGGATGTCAGGAAGTATGTTCACAATTATAGAATTTGTCAATTAGCAAAGAGGAATAGTCAAAATATAGGATTGTATAAACCTTTGATAATACCAGAGAGACCTTGGGAAGATATAAGCATGGATTTCATATTGGAATTACCAAGAACACATAGAGGATATTATTCTATAATGGTAGTAGTGGAAAGATTTTCTAAGATGACACATTTTATTCCTTGCAAGAAGACTAATGATGTTGTGCATGTTATTGACTTATTTTTCAAGGATATTGTGAGATTGCATGGTGTTGATGACAATTTTACTCGCATCAAACAAGGAGAATAAATTCTTCACAGACAAGACTACAAAGAGCCTATCCTTCTTGAAAGATATGGAACAAAGATAATCTAAAAGGGGATTCTACTTTAACAGGAAAAGATTGGCTTCAGTTCAATCCCAAGTCTCTGATAACCAAGTCATGATTGCACTAGGGTCACTCTCGGGTTTGATGTGATATTGTTGTTAATCTCAAACGGAATACTATTGTTTATATTTTAGGCATTGAATTTTTAATTGGATCATAAAGACAAGTATCATGAAATCGAAATATTTACAATAATATTCCATGAACATCACAAATTCCTTGTTATCACTTAAGTAGATTTAGCATTAAGTATACAACAATTTCATAGTAAACGAAATATTTTCAATAAAATTCCATCCATTCATTTAATTTTGGAACATTTTCAAGAATTTAAACGTCTACTCTGAAATAAAGCATAAAAAATACTAAAAATTAAAAGTTTCTCTCAGTTATTCTCCATGCATGCACCAAAGAATCAACTAAAATAGAGCAAAAGTCTTTATACTTCACCAGATTTCTTCATAGCTACATATAAAATAGTGCGAGCTTTTAAAGAGAGGGTTTCATTTTTAGACATCGAGAAGGTTCTATATGCACCCTTAAACGGCGCAACATATAGTCTTGTTCGGCTGAACTAACAAAACCAACTACAAAAGATTCATGAGATAGGTAGCTATCTAACTAGATCTGATATTAATCAATGTCTACGTGCATACAAAATTTTATGTTGGAATGATTCAGAAAGTAGGAAAAAAGAACAAAACTTGAAAAAATTTATGCTCCTCCAACATCCACAAATTCTAAACTTAAAATAAAAAAGGGGATCCTATGGCCTTTTATAGAACACAAGGCTCAAATAAGATAAGATAAATACATGAGAGGGAATCCAAGGGAACAATCACATCAAGGCACGTGGAATGTAGTGACCAATAGGAGAATTTTAATCAAAGTCAATGGAAGTCAACTTCAATCACTCATTGAAGCTCTTTAGGTAATCTTTAATTATCAGGGTTCTCTCTTTGAACCAAACAAATCCGCTCAAACAAAATATAGGAACTTCCTACAAAATCAGAGTGATCATGTGGAAGTATTGTTCCTATATCTTAGGTTCCTCCTCGATTTGAACATTACAGGAATGAGCCACTCCTAGAATAAGTACACTCCTCTACTGCATGCTTGAACTCCAACATCCCAAGATTCTAGTATCTGGCACACCTTTGCAACAAACTCTAGTCCAACATGAGCTTTTAAAGTGCATCATTGAACCTGGAAACAACATCAAACTTGTTCACAAATACAATTTTCTTGACCATCCATACCTAAACTTTTCATCGCAACCTGTATCTCCTGCAATCACAAATTCCACATATTAAATCCATTTTAAAGAAAGAAAACATCTATAACATCTCATGTATATAAAACCATTATTTAAATATTAGTGCAAAAAATCTCATAAATAACATGATTTCTAGCATATCATAAATCCTTATATGATTATACCGGATCACTGGACTATTGGGATCATTAGATAACTTCAAAACTTTTAAAATTTCACTTCACATTACAACCCGGTACCCGGTACCCGGTATTCAACTTTACCCATGAACTTTCCCAGACTTCGGTTTCACCAAACTTCCATCTTACCAGACTCCATCTTCCCGGACTCCATCTTACTAGACTCCAAATATCAGACCAAAGCCTTCCATTCAAACTCACATTACCTTTTTCCTTTACAAACGTTTTCGGTTCCCAGTACCCAGTACCCGAAACACTTACATTATGAAGTACTCTTTGATTAAAGATTTCTCTTTGCTTTCCACTTTTGGTGATCTTTCAATTTGCTAGCTCTTTCCATAAGAGTTATTTTTCACTTGGGTCCCCAATTCTTTCAGTCTTGGGGTGTGTTGTGAGACCACACAACAAATTGCAACCAATAAAACCAAATGTAAACCAAATTTGAAATTAAATCACCATACGTAAATTAAAATTTATACATATTTTAAAACAATAACTTTTTCCTTTACCTAGATTATGGCATAAAAAAGTAAAAATCCATCGGAAACATCTGTTTGTGCTATGATTAATTCCAGTTTTTGGAACTTAGTGAAAAGAATCAGTTCATTAACATTGAGCTACATAATATAGTAATCCTCCAAAGCCAACCAGGGATAGAGCCTTGTTGCCAGTCAAGCGTCCATAGCCCTGACAAAGTTATCCCTGTAATTCCCCCCAAACATAGCTCCACTACCAGCCATGCATCTATAGCCCCGGTAGAGTTATTTTGATAGCCTAAAGGGATTTCTTTTTTAGATATAGCAATGATAGCTCATTTTTCTCTTTTGATATTTCAATGATAGCTCTTTTATCAACTTGCAAGCAGTGAAGCCCTGCTATTAGGTTGGGAATTAAAGTGGTAGCGAAGGTTACTTTTTGATTTTTCATTCAATGCAAATCCCTTCATCAATTCACTACTTCCCAAAAACTCATTTAATAATTTCTTGTAAGTGTGTATTTCCAGCTAAATTTCACTACTTTATGCCAAATCCTAGCTAACTGCAACTTGCTATATGTTATAAAATATGCATAAATTAAAATTTAGCAATAGACAATTTAATCACCAAATTTAAATCTAAATTTAGAAATATTAGTTACCACCTTCTGATTAAATTTTATGGCAACTACTAAAAAATTTTCTAGCAATTCTGATTTGACGGTGCTACACTTCATTAATGGATCGAAAATGTCATGATTACCTTAAAACACGGTCACATTATTTTGCATTATATTCACATGCCTTATTTCACACATATTATTCTCTCAACTTACTCAGGTGATGACGTGTACTGTCCTACCGGCTTCATTTTCCTTTCTGTTCCACAGACATAAGCACCTCCATAATTAATACGACTCTTTAGAAAAAATGAAATGACCACTATTAACTTCAAAATCTTCAACTTGCTTGATTTGCAATCTTCGTATTGCTCAAATTTGAAGCAATTTATCACCAACTACGTGCAAAGAATTAATTCAATTTAACCTTCTGCTTTGAAGATAATTATCCAGCTGCCACCTTGCTTACAGTTTCCAAGAATTCACTCGAGGCAACTATGTACCGCAACTTCCTTACGGCTTTCTATAAATTCTAAATTTCTTCTCAAATTCTTCACTCTTTTTCTTTCTAGCTTTCTTGTCTTATTTATGTAATTTTGCTCTATGCATTTGCATTTGCTTCTTAGCCATGGATACTCCAATTTTCTTAAGCTGCTCTTGTCGCTAGAATGTTTTCTTAGGGAGAATCACACCGTAAAGGCTTGAAAAGGTTTTCTTCATCAAGACTTCTAGTTTCACTGTGCTAAATTTGTGCTTAGTCCTTGGGGAAAAATATGTTGAATCCAGCCACTACTTTCGCTTCTATTCCGATGTGGCTTCTCATTTTGTAGTGTCACTTATGGATATTGGGCTACTTGTTGAAGATGCCCGATCGACTGACAATTTGATACTGAGCCCTGAATACTTGGAGAATATGGATATTATTTTATCTATTGCACACCTGACCATTGGGATTCCCTCCATGGATGATATTCCTAGTTTCCTAGAACACGGGGAAGTGGTTCCACTTCAGCCTTTCCTTACTGATCTCCACATTCGTGACTTTGAATTTCACCAGGAACTCACCTATATAGGGTATTTATCCCTAATAGAAGAGGCATCCCATATCAACTGAATGGCTACTACCATCTACAACTTTGCTCACTCTTTTTTTTTTTTACTTTTTTGATCTTTTGAAATAAGGATTTTCAATATCTCATGTATATATGAAATTTTATCTATCATTATTAATTCAATGTTGAATATGTCAGTTCAAATCAGTCAAATGAAGAAAGAAAACAAAACAAAACAAAAAAACCCTACAAAAATAAAACTAACCCTAACTACCCTAACTCTAGCATAAAAAAAGATTAACCCTAATAAAGCAACTCATTTCAATTTCTGTGACTATTTCTTTTCTAGTTTTGGTATGAATTACAACAACTTTATCTTTGAATTCTTTTAACAAAATTTTCAATGTTCTACTATGACAATGAATTATCTTAAATTTTCTATGTTTAATAATCGTAAATTCAAAAGGGTACTTACCAATGACTTGGCTCATATGTATGAAAATAACCTCATTAAAGATCGATTGCACACACTTCGCCTGATGTGACCATACTCTACCTTCCTCCAGCCCTAGTCTATTTCCATGAACGGTTGTGTCCATTTCTCTGCTTTCTCCTCCTCTAAAAATCTTCATGTCTTCAATCTTTTCTTCACTTTGCATCTTG
This sequence comes from Sequoia sempervirens, assembly GCA_007258455.2. Lineage (NCBI taxonomy): Eukaryota > Viridiplantae > Streptophyta > Pinopsida > Cupressales > Cupressaceae > Sequoia > Sequoia sempervirens. The sequence goes on from VDFB02273965.1 coordinate 25,981, forward strand.
TTAGACCAATAAATATCACTATTTATATTGTTATCGAAGAGAGAAAACGTAAAATTTTGATACTTTGTATCTTGTATAAAATCAGGAAAAATTCTTTTTATAACTTGTGAATTTTCAACTTGGAGCAAAATACACGTGTTTCCCGCTTGATTTTCCCACTCCTCATTATCTGTGTTTTCCACGTATAAGGAGAATAATGATTCATCAATTTCGTTTCCTCGTGTGTGATGTAATGTCTCTGAATCTCAACATTCTCACCTATTTTCTTGCAAAACATTAGGATTTTCTTTATAATAATTGTAGTTTTCCAACTATTTTGATGTATCAATTAGTTTTTTAGTATTTCCAATTCCACTAGGGTTAAACATTTTTCTTGTTAACAATTCCTTTCTTTTAGTAGTTAGAACTTCTTCTATTAACGAAATCACTTTACTTATGGCCAAACTTACCCTAGTTAAAAAAAATCACACTCGAGTTCACCACATGATCAGTTGTATCATGAATTATACACTCGGTGACCCTACCAAAAGTGAATAAACTCAAAGGATGTAACTTTTGGTTTAAAATTTTCCAAAGTTTTCCAACTTCCATACTGAAAAGCCAGCTTGCACTCAATTTCACTTTACAAGCTTCTCACCAGACTCAAGACTAATAATTCAAGGTATAGCCCTCCAATTCAAAAAGAATAAGGCCTAAAACATTTAAAGATGGCCCTCCTAGTGCCAGTTCCTGTTGATGATGATTTTACTCACAACAAATAGGGTAAATAAATTCTTCATAGACAAGACTGCAAAGATCCTGTCCTTCATGAAAGATATGGAACAAAGACAATCTAAAAGGGGATTATGCTTTAACAAGAAAAGATTGGCTTTAGTTCAATGCCAAGTCTTCGATAACCAGGTCATGATTGCACTAGTGTCGCTCTCGGGTTTGATGTGATATTGTTGTTAATCTCAAAGGGACTACTGTTATTTATATTTTATGCATTGAATTTTCAATTGGATCATAAAGACAAGTATCATGAAATTGAAATATTTACAATAATATTCCATGAACATCACAAATTCCTTGCTATCACTTAAGTAGATTTAGCATTAAGCATTCAACAATTTCATAGTAAAAAAAATATTTTCAATAAAATTCCATCCATTCATTTAATTTTGGAACATTTTCAAGAATTTAAATGTCTACTCTAAAATAAATCATAAAAAATACTAAAAATTAAAAGTTTCTCTTAGTTATTCTCCATGCATGCACCAAAGAATCAACTAAAACAAAGCAAAAGTCTTTATACTTCACTAGATTTCTTCAGAGCTACATATAAAATAGTGTGAGCTTTTAAAGAGAGGGCTTCATTTTTGGACATCGAGAAGGTTCTGTATGCACCCGTAAACGGCGTAGCATATAGTCTTGTTTGGCTGAACTAACAAAACCAGCTACAAAATATTCATGAGATAGGTAGCTATCTAATTGGCTCTGATATTAATCAATGTCTATGTGCATACAAATTTTTATGCTGGAATGATTCAGAAAATAGGAAAAAAGAACAAAACTCAAAAAATTTTATGCTCCTCCGACATCCACAAATTCTAAACTTAAAATAAAAAGGGGATCATCTGGCCTTTTATAGAACACAAGGCTCAAATAGGATAAGACAAATACATGAGATGGAATCCAAGGGACCAATCACATCAAGGCACGTGGAATGTAGTGACCAATCGGAGAATTGCAATCAAAGTCAATGGAAGTCAACTTCAATCACTCGTTGAAGCTCTTCGGGTGTTAATCTTTAATTATCATGGTTCTCTCTTTGAACCAAATAAATCTGCTCAAACAAAGTATAGGAACTTCCTACAAAATCAGAGTGATCAGGTGGAATTATTGTTTTATATCTTAGGTTCCTCCTCGATTTGAACATTCCAGGAATGAGCCACTCCTGGAATAAGTACACTC
>VDFB02273966.1:0-17295 GCA_007258455.2 Sequoia sempervirens
GGCACTAAGTGTTCCCGCAGTGGATAGGAATGAAAGTGGACCCAAAAAAAACTTAATTGGGACCCAAATCAACACTCACATGCCATGCTACACCTTCACCAATAGATAAACATATTCAATTGTAGTGTAAAAACTAGGTCAACCATTACCTATGCAAACATGATTAAAATTTGAAGTACATGCTTCCTCAAAACCAAGGATGACTTGAAAACCACACACCATGCTTCTAGACAATCTAGAATAATCCACGAACCACCTGAGATCCAAAAAATTCTTCACACCAACTCACACATTTAGAATGTACATAGATTGTACACTTGGACCACTCTGTCAAACACTATAACTCTAAAAATCATCTTCTAGACCACCAAACTATGAATCCTATTGACATAGGAAAGAGATCAAAACCATAAACAAACCTTCAAAATCACAAGACCTAAAGCACAACTGCAAAGAAACGTGGAGCATCAAAATTTATCCCAAACAACTCTATAAGCAACACTGATAATCTAGTTCACACACTAGTGAAACTAACTTCCTATGCACATCGATCTACAACACCCTATTTCTTCTTTTATAAATTTTCTCAATATCCTTGACATCTTTATCATTATCACAACCATAGCCAAAAACTTATCAAATCAACAATCTCTCTCAACCACTACACAATTGATACCAATGACAACACAAGCTTGTTGACATCAATGAAAACACCTTCATACTTGCAACACCAAGTTCTTGGATGATGAAGATAATTCCACAATCCAATCAAGTACATTCCCAATCACTACAAACTATGACAAACTAGGAACAAATAGAAACTAATCTTAAACAAACTCTAAAGAAAAACATGAAGTGACAATAGTTGATCCATGACTATCATCAAATAGGAGAGATAAACCCTCAAATTGGTCTTCCAAATCTAAAATTTGAGACTCCACAAACAAGGAAGCAATGTATGACAAGTAGGAATCCCAATCATGAAGACAAATAAATACCTATTGCAATGAATCGCTGGATGTACTCAATGAATCATCAATAGAAATGAATGTGTGATATCAACTAGAGAAGTAGGAGCTATAGGAGAAGTCTCTGGATCATCAAGATGCTCAATTTATACAAAATATTCAATCTCCTCTTAGGTGTCATCATCATAGGGTATGTTATCAACATCATCAAGTGGAATGAGGAAATTTGAAGTAGGATCATCTAGGAATGAAGGCTTATTTGGATCTCAAAAAATCTCCCAAATTTTGGTTCAAACTATGCATTGGCATGGGATTCTTGAAATTGCATGTTGGGTCTCTTTGAATATGCTTGCATTGAAATTACAACCAATCAATCCTTTGATATGATCATTCATATTACCCCAAACTGATTTCTTATATGTTGTTTATGGTTCAAAAATTAGTCCATAAAGATGAGGAAAATGATTTAGCCACCTATAATGTGTAATGATTCCTTTTTTCCATGACTCATAATTGTCCCTAGTTAGAACTATTACAAAAGGATGAGTTGCATAACCAATGATTATAATGATAATACACTTCTCAAATGAAAAAAACATAAGATCAACATAACAATACATATGAAATGAAGTACAATGATCAAAGCCACACCCTCCCAATTGCCAAAATATCTAAGTACCCTCTAGTATACCCACTAGTAAAAATTTGAAACCACAATGTACTTGGGACAAAAATAGGAAAAAATGCATGTATGGCTAGATAAAGCTCCTCAATACCTTTCCAATGCTGCAAAAGTCATGAAAATCAAAGATAGTGGCAAAAATTTATGATCTTAGGAGCCAAAAATCAAGATCATACTTCAATTAGAAAAAAGTACCACCAAATAGAAAAATTTCTAAAAAATAACTACACCACTGGAAAACTGGGATTTCCAGCTTTCTGGCAATATCTCATTTGAAAAAATTTACCTCTATATGTGAAAGTTATGAAAAATTGAAAAAAATCCCTAGTTTAGGGCATTTGGGGGGAAAATTCTAAAGTTTAAAGGCTATAAAGGTGAAATATTTAAGCAATCAAGGGCTGAGTTATGGTCCACCATGTGATCGAACCATGTAGGGCTATCAAACTAAAATCTTGCCACCACCGCTAGGGGCAGGTGGGTGGTGCGAGAATGGTGATGATAAGAGGTGGTGATCAAGAGCTTAAAGGAAATTGTGGGCTGGAGTAAAAGCCTTGACTTGGGGCTTAGAGAAAACCATGAGCCAAAAAATTTAAAACAAAATTTTTATTAAATAAAACCCCACAGATAAAAGCTGAAAAAACCTATGGTAAAAAGTTGATTGAAAAAATATGATGCAAACAATGTATGATTATGTCAGCCGATTTGATAGTGGATATATGTCGACCAAAAATAATTTCTCCAATTTTTTTTATAAAACCCAAACAATATATTTCTTTAGCCCGATATTATTAAAAAAAAATCTCGATAATAAAATTAAACATATAGAATTCTTAATTTTTTTTTCTATGAAAATAATTATGATGACTTGGGGGCCCGCACGACTTGTCTACGCAAAAAAAAATCCTTGAAACAACTTTACTGAAAATGGATGAATTTATAGTCAAAATTCCTCTAATTGACCTCTTCAATGCAATGGTGATGCCGATCTGGGCTCAAAGTGCTTTGAAAAAACAATGACCTAGATCAACTACTCTTCACACTTTTTCAAACCCTCAAAGATTAGGAAAAACATAGCCAAATTTGACTAAATGGAAGGAAAACCTGACTTTATTTGACACCCTGGATTCAACCATGAGGTCCTTGAAACCCCAAAATGCACCCAACAAAATATTCAAGCCAACATCAAACCCTTAAATCTTGGAAGGAATATGCAACACTAGAGCTTTGATGCCATGAGGGAGTTAATGGCGACTCCCCAGCACCCCCAAGAGCAGTTTCTAGACAAAAATATCTTCCACAAGAGAGAAAATGGCAAGAATACTTGCTTCATCAATGCAAGTTGAATATGATTGAATAATGGTTGAACATGCAAATATACATAAGATGCCTTGCTTATAAAGGAAAGGTGATAGATAGGATTACACAAGATCATGACAAGTGTCTTAATCCTATAACATGTGACAACTAACAACCTAAATACCTAGGAATCAAGCATTACAAGCTAGATAAGATTAGTTCTACAAAAGCCAACTAATACTTCTAGAAGAAATCTTATATCCTAAGTAAACTTAACATGTGGATATGTCCCATAATTACCTAGTGAGTGAATTAGCTAGGTATAAGACATTTATTCACACCAATAGAACACAATAGGATTCACACCCTTTCCTTTTTCATTCTTTTGAGTTAACATAGATGATAGGCTATGCTAACTCCCATAAGAATACATAAAAAAATCCTTAGTGAAGTAAGGATTAGTTAGCACAAGGGTGTTGGATATTGCCTCCTTGATTTTTTCGAATGCCTTTCTTCCTTCAGCAGTCCATTTGAAAGCTTGGTCTTTCTTCAACATTAAGGTAATTTCCCTTACCAATCCTAACAAGTCAAGGATGAACCTGCTCATGAACTCGATCTTTCCCAAGAAATACTGAACTCCCTTCTTATTCACTGGTAAGTTCAAGTCTCTGATAGCCTTTACTCTATTGAGGTTGATAGAAATATCTTCCTTGGACACCACATATCCTAACAACTTGTGTTATGGGATGTCAAAGATGGATTTCTTATGGTTGAGAGACACCCAAAACTCTTGGTATATTTGAAAAATATTCTCCAAATGGTCAAAATTGTCTTCTTTTTTCTTGGAGAACACTGTAAGAGCATCTAGATACATAAGGATGATTATATTAATCAAACCTTGAAAAACTATATCTATGGCCTGATGGAAAGTGGCTCCTACATTAGAGAGTCCGAAGGGAATTTTCACATAAGTGAAAGTTCCCCACTTTATTGTGAAAGTGGTCTTATCCCGATCTTCCTCTTTAACCCGTACCTAGTTATAACCTGAGAATTTGTCGAGTAGAGAAAACATTTTTGCACTTGCTACTATTTGGAGAGTTTGTTCTATGGAGGATTAACCTACAATACTATGCCCCATTTTTTGACCAAGTTGGACATTAATATCAGTTGTTTTTTAAAATCACTTTAATAATTTGGAGATGATGTGAATTAGTTACATGTGAGGATTTGTGTCTAGATTCTAAATATATATATATTTTAAAATAGAAATAAATTGTGAATATTTTTACGCAACTTTTAATAACTTATTTTTTTATAGTAAACAACGTTTTAAAAAAGTGGCGTTTATGTCTTCTTGTATAATTTTTTTTATTGAAATAATAAAATTATAATTGTAAAATGTAGAATTTGAATATCAATATCTAGTGCATTGATAATTTTTCATAATTTTTGTTGCATAGTTATTTTATTAATTTTTGAAGCTAAAGTAATTATAATCAGGAAATAGGTGTATGTCGGCAGGCACCACTTGTTTTGTATGTATTGAAATTAACTTTTTATTTTTTTGATGAAACAAGAACATCAATACCTAGTGCACACATTTTTTAAAGATTTTTTTCTCTATTTTTCTATTATCACATGTACAAAATACCTTGATGTTTAGTAAAAAAACATTCACAAGAAATAAAATATAAATATAATAATAAAATTAAAAATATTTAAAATTATAATTTTTGGAAAGCTTAAAATAAGAGCCACATACTTACAAAACAAATTTTCTAAATGACTTTATTTAATCCCTCAAAAGGTAAAGAAAAAGTGTTTTTTGCCAACATTTTGATAGGTGCAAAGGAGACTCCATTGTGGGTATTATTTAAGAATAGAGGGGTTCTATCCAAGGTGGTTTGATCTAAGGGGATCTTATCTAACCCTCTTCAATTAAAAACCTTCAAATCTAATTCCTCAAGGCTTAAATCATTAGTTTTTAAAAAAATAGGTAATTTCAAGAAAAAAATTGGATGTCCAATGTTTGGGACCCATTATTGTGGGATGACCCTAGAAGGAAGTGAATAATGATCCTTCAGAGACACTTTGTTTAAATCCTTGAAGTCCATGCAAAGTCTAATTTCCCCATTTTTCTTTCCTATTGGGACCAAATTGGATACCTAAGTCAAATTTTTGATCGAGTAAATGATCTTTGAATCAATTAATTTCTTCAGTTCTTGGGCCATGAGAGAATCAAGTTTTGGATTCACTAGTCTCTAATTCTATCAGACTGGCTTGGCTCCTTTGACCAGATCTATGGTATGTTGGATCACCTCGTGTTCGTATCCATTTACATCATCATAGGTCCAACCCATAGCCCCTTCATAATTGTTGTAGAAGGATGTCAATCGATCCTTATCTTTTTGAGAGACTTATTTCCCCACTTACAACTTTCATCCATCTCCCACATCAAGTTCAGAGTAATCACCTTTGTTTACGAAAAAATTCCTCTTGTCATTTCTTGCATCATTAGAATCAAGAAAATTCTCTAGAGTGATCAATCCCTTCAGCAGTTTATTAGATTCAATTGCATAATTTGGTCTCCATAGGATTCTTCAACCTTTGACTGCAACTATTTAGAACATTCACATGAATGTTGGAGAAACATGGAAGTTTGGGCATCACTTTCAAATACTTGTCATTTTTTACCATTATCTGGGATAGTGGATCTGATGATTACTCACACCGCCTACTCATTAGCTAGAAAATTAGTCATCGCATCAAACTGAGAGATGATCACTACCATTCAGTCTGCTTTCATGTTCATGGAACTTGGGATGATCTATATGTTGAAGGCTTAAAATGATTCAATTAAATTATGTACCCGATGGAAACAAGACCTCATATAGAGATTATTTGTGACTGTGGTTCCTCTTATTTGCTTAACTACTAACTTGGAATATTCAAGCACCTTTAACTAATTTATACCCATGCACTCGGTAAGGCTCAAGCAAGGTACCAAAGCTTCATATTTGACTTCATTGTTTATGAAGGAAAATTGGAAGTGGAAAGCCCTAAGGGTCTCTTTAATTTTTGGAGACACCAACTAGATATTGGCTCTAGAGTCAGTCTTTCTTTTCACACCATCAAAATGTAGAATCTATATACTTGACTCGTTTTTAGATTCATGACTCTGATCCTTTGATTTTTTAATGATCTTTGGGATATTTTTCTCCTCACCATAAATTAAATAAGTACTAAGGCTAGTGGTGTCAAAAAATTTGAATGGATCATTCCTCATGAATTCATCAATGAGGGCCTCCTCTTTCAAACTCCTATTATCTATCACTCTTCCTCGAGCATCTCCACATAATACACCTCTTTTTTTGAGAGGGAAGTGTGTGCTGCTATAAAATTTGTTATGTTATCATTAGATATATGTCTTGGATGTAGTGGCTCAAAGAGTACCTTCATCTTTGAACCATATTTGATCATTAGGATCAAGTGAGACCAATCTAAATATAGGTACCCATCTATCTTGGCTATGGAATCTCTTGACAAAAAAAATTTAAAGACTAATGGAATGTAGATCACAACCACTTCTTGTGGTACTATGATACTAGGGAAAGAGGACAAGGTTAGGGAAATAGCTTTGATGACACCTATGGCTTGAACATTCTTCCCATCTAGCTACATTACCCCTTTATCTAAAGGTTCATATTGAAGTTGCAGTGCATCCACAATCTTTTGGGAATTATCATGGTGTTAGCACTAAATCAATCATAGAATTGTGCAATAACTTGTCCCCCACAATGAGAGTTAAATAAAATGGGGTAGGCTTTAGTTTACCTCTACTTTGTAGTTTATGAATGTGGATGGTGCATGAGGTTGTATATGCTTACTGCACCTCCTTTCTTTAGCTTGTCTTATCCTTGCAGTTGGATTACCTTGTGCAAAATTCTCTTATAATTCCTTTCACAAAAGATATTTCTATTTAGGAATTGATAGGATGTCCCAGAGAGACATTGGTTGGGTCCTTCTTCAACTACTCAACCACATCTAGTGAACCTTCAAGTTGGACTTAGGTATCTTTTGTTTTATTCTAAGCTATTTCACTTTGTTTTTGATATGATGGGGGTGATGGTTGTGACCTTGAACTCTTTTTGAAAGTCACTTTAGGCCTTGCAATAGCCTCTTGGATCTCAATTGTGTTCTTCTTGGATCAGGTGTAATAGTTCAATTGGACTTATGGGGATTTTGACATAGGAGTCTCATTTATGTAGATTGTTTCTTTTTCTTCCACCTAGGAGAACAACATATGATCTAATGCTATTTCCTCCTCTTGCTCTAAAGACATACATTGTACTTGATCCATCAGAATGGTGGTTTTAATGCTTGGGGATTGATATCCATAAGGAGTTGGATAAAGTGTTGTCCTTGGGTTAGCCCACAATACTACGTCCCATTTTTGGCAAAATTGGACATTAATATCAATAATTTTTTACAAATTTTCACTTTATGAAGCCTATAGTTGTAGACACCTAAATTTGACCACTCCCATATGGTAAAATTCACCCTTGTATTCCTTTGTCCTACATCCCTCATCCACATTAATTAAATAATTTATTATTTGATTAATATTGCCCTGCAACCTAATGTCCCCTAAGGTATTTAATAAATCAATTAAATACCTTACCCCTTTCATCCCTAAATTAAATAAATACCCCAATTTATTTAATTTGGTCACTTTAGCACAAATGAATTAAACCAATTATTCATTCACCTTTTTCTCTCTCCTCATGTCACATCCTCCATAATCCTCTTTAATCCATATTAATCTAATTAATCTATTATTAGGATGTGCACATCCCTAATCATCATAAGGGTCACATCCTCTATAATCTCTCACTTGCCTCTACTATGTCATTAATCCATTTAATCATGCATTTGCACAACCTTAATCACCTGATTAACCCAACCTAATCTCCATGCCATTTATGGCATATGTCCTAAGTCAACCATATTAAATGATTTCTCTGTTTGGAGAAGGCACCCCCTTTCCCTTTGTGAATTTTTAATTCACATTTATTTATCCAATGCATTTTAAGGAATTTTAAATTCCTTCTCCCATCCCCATGAGGAATTTTGAGGAATTTTTAATTCCTCACATATCCTTTCAAGCATATGTGGACAAGGACCTCCTTTATGAGGAGATTTTGTCCCTTCCCAAGGTACAACCTAGTACCTTCATGTCACCTGCACATCATGCCTTTCTTTCCATCTCATCTGCCATAGGTCAAGATGTGAGGGCTTGTGAGTTCTTAACTCACCTTGGCCCTTGATCTTTTCCATCATGGATTAATCCTTCGTTCCTTTAGAGGCACTTCCCCTAAAAAAGGTGGAAATTCCCCCATTTGAATTATCCACAATCAAGCACACTTAGCACTCAAGCCATCACTTGCATTCAAGCTTTCCATCCACCATTTTTTGTAGCATTTGAGCTTCCATATTGCATCCACCTCAATACCAATTTGCATCATTAGAATCCTCATCTCTCCATGATCATTTAGAGCACCATTTAGAGCTATTTTTCCATCAAGGAGCATACATTTCAAGTAATTGAAGGGCCAACCAAGACCATCAATCTAAACAAGGTAAAAGGTTTCAATTTCTTGTGTTTTGTTTGGATTTAACTAGGCCTAATCTGAGTGTTTGTTTTTGTGTTTTCATTTGTTGCATTAGTTTAGTTTTTTCATCTTAGAGTAGGAATTCACACTTGCACACATTTTTGGCACACTCAGTGGGACCCATTTCACGGGTCTATTTTATGTTTGCCTATTGTTTTAAATTTTACAGGTTCAGATTTCACATGCAGGGGCGAATCTGCCCCTGACGGGTGGGTTTGCTTGATAGAGGGGTGAAAGTGATTTGCAAATAGGAAAATTCGATTCTTCCCTTTTGTAAAATGAGGAAAACTTGCATCTAACCAGCCAAATCACCAATCACAAAGGTGAATCTACCTTAGACTACCTGAATAGGCGAGAATGTTGCATACAGAGGTGAACTTGATCTAGCTACAGGGGTGAAAACGTATACACCCCTCCACCCGATAGGAAATTGTGACTTCGCCTACCCCTTAAATAGGTGATTTTTCCCCAAAGACAAGGGAAAACTCATCTCACATAGAGGTGAATTGGTAACAATCCAAAAAATTTAATTATTTAATTTGAGCTACAATTTGATTGTGGTTTTGGGTATTGACCAGCTAACTTATTTATCAGTGATTTGTGGTATTTGAACTAATAGTTTGTGCAGTTGTTCCCCCACATTTTTCCAAGATCGAAGGTCATAACTACTAACACATGTGTTATAGGATGAGTGGTCGAAGTCTTTAGTTATCTATGTTTATTATTTTTTCTCTCTAATTTAGGCACACGTAGATTTAATTAAAGGGTCAATTAACTTGTTTGATGTGTTTGAGAGTGAATTGTTGATGTATCCACTCCTCTTGCACCTTTCAGTGATCCTGGGTGACGAGAAATCATAATTCATTCCAATCCAGCCTAATCTACCTAGGAAGTGATAGTGCGTCTAAGTTCTCCCCTTGTTCTACATGGGAGCTTGGCGACCAGTCAAAGCATCTATTATTTCCTTCCTTTAGCGGGACATGCCTGGGATTTCATCACTCGAGGGATGATTCCAACCACGTATTATCGGTGGGGTATATAAAGGGGGGAGTACTAAAGTTGGACCCCAATCTAGTCATGTCATGTCTAGTGAAGCATCGAAGCTAGGGTGATACCTAGATAAGACGTGCATGGTTGGTTTGAGTTTCCAGTACCTCGTTGGGGCTCCCGATCCATGCTTGTGATGGGCTATTGTTCATGCTTGTGCCTCATGTACCTAGCATATATTGAGGGCGCATGAGATAGCCTGTTTATCCTAGATAGAGACCCATGTTTTAGCCATGGCTTGGTGTAGTGCAGGGGATGCACATCGTACCCCGAAGTTACTCACCACGTATTCCCTTGGGTTGAGATAGAAATACTCATGGTGGACTATGATAGTCTCTAAGAGAGCGTGAAGGTGAGCCTGTGGCATCTGTTGATGACCCTATGCCACTAAATTGCTAGCTATTTTCGTTCACAAGAAAGGGTGATCTAGAGAACCACCCCAGTATCATAGAGTATTAACCTTGGGGTGTCCCCTCAAGATGATGGACCTACATCAAGTTTGTAAACCCTTATCACTAATTCTAGGATTGTGCTACCTGGCATGTTTTCTTTGTGCGATACTAATGCTTGTCGTTAGTCTGAGTCAGTCCAGCCATTGTACTTTCTATCTGTTGTATTTTTGTCCTTTGTCATAGTCTATTTGTACCCTTAGTGGTGATTTTTCTTCTCATAGAGGGGAATTTACATTGTGGATAGGCAATCCTTCCCTGAAAGGGGCGTTTCCATGTCTTGAGTCTAGTCTAGATCATCCTTTAGGTGAACTCATCCTTGTCAAGGGTGAATTTTCCTGTGGGTCCCTTAGTTAGGTGACCCCACATCTGTCTATTCCCTAAATAGGTGATCCTACCATCCTTTTAGGTGAGTTTGTATCTAGTCTATACCTCTCAAGTCTGCCTATTCCCTTAGCATATGCAATCTTGTCAGCTTCTTGGGTGAACCTGTTATCCGCAGGGGAAATCTTGAGTCTAATCTGAGTCATCCCTTGTCTGTACATCCCTTGGGATAGGAAAACCTATTTTCCATAGGGGCGATCCTGCATCAGTCTGTACCATCCTTAGCTCTATAGCTTCAGACATAGGCGATCCTATCATAGGCATTTATGTTCCCCATCCGTACATCCAAGGATATAGGAAAACTTGTCACTTTGATAGGATATTTTCCCATGTCCGTACATATCAAGAAAGGGGGGATCCTGATCCTTAGATAGGCGATTTTGTGTGTCATGTCCGCTTATTTCCTTTTGAAATCCCAATAAAGGGGCAATCCTGAACCATAGATAGGAATTTTTGTGTCTTGTGTTTGCCTGTTTCTTATGAGCATCCAAAGATTTAGGTGATCTTGTGTCTTAGATAGGTGATCCTAATCCCTAGATAGGTTATTTTGTTTCTTGATTCCACCTGTTCCTTTGGAGCATCCAAATTTTTATGCGATCATGTGTCTTAGAAAGGTGATCTTGCAAACTAGATAGGTGAAGTTTCTATACATAGAGGCGAATTTGTTGACCTTTAGATAAGCAATCTTGTCACCTAGGGGGGTGATCCTGTCAAATACAGAGGAATATGTGCGCTCCATACATAACTCTAGAGATTTAATACTTTTGGCCACTGAAATCATGTTGTTTTTCGAGTCTGTTCCTGTGATCAAAAACTTTTTATCACCATCCATCCACCCGTAATCATCATTTTAGTTCATCTAATTTTTTCAAAATTCATCAATTCGTCAATCAAATTATATAGGTGCATCTTAGGACATCCCTAGAGTGCATATCCATCATTGGTTCATCAACCCCAATCTCTTAAACTTCATTTTAGGGGTTTTTATCCAAGTTGGCTTAAATTTTTGATCCTTATTGTCATCATTCATGCTTCATTAGGATTGTTATCCATCTTGAGTCAGTAATCACTCACGACCCAATCAATCTACTTCCATCTTGAGGTGGATTATGTGTCCTAATCATCCTTTTCGTAATCTAATCCGATCATCAGCATCATACGTCATCTAGTCAAAACCCTAAACTTGGTTTAGAGTCAATCATATCAATCTAATCAAATCAATCATCTAATCCTATCAATCATCCAATCCAATCAATCAACTTAGTTGAATCCAATCCAATCACTTATCCAAATCTTCTCATCTCAACCAATCCAATCAATCAATCAATCAATTAATTCAATCAATTCTTTAGTCATCCTTTAGGTCATCATTTAATTGTATCTTAGGGCTTAGTGTCTTCTTAGTCCACCTAGTAGTTTTTCATTTTCATGCCCATTACCTGATTGCAAGAAAAGAAACTCATGGCAGAAAAACATTCCCAAGGTGCTCAGCCTCACATTCCTCATGACCAACCCACCAACGGTGGTTCATTATAATCTGATACTGAGGTTCACAATTCATCCCCTCTCGATGAAAGCATGGTCAACCAACCTAAGGTCACATTCGGTGAATACCTCAGTAATATCACCAATGTCCAAATGATTGATTGTCTCCTTAATGAGCATGGGGATAAGATCCTCACCACATTACTCCTGAAAGGTATCAAGCCACCATCAGGATTCGACTTATCTAAATATGTCAACGTTACACCTCATGTGCCCTCGGTGCCGCAAGATGCCTAGAATTTTCAAAATGATCCAGGAAATTCATACATCCCCCAAGGTCCACCACAAAAGGGTTGGTATCAACTAGGATTTCGAAATGTTGTTCTCTATTAAGTAACACCTCCTATACCACCTCCTCAAGTTCCAATTTTGATTATGGGTGCACCTAATCCAAACATTCCTCAAGGCCCTGATCTTAACAATCCTCTTAGTCTTGGTATGCCGTAAAGTCTTCCCAATCCACCAAGTGCGAACATCTCAAAAAGCTCAATTCCCATACTATCTGCAACACCTCTTCCACTGAACCAACTAGATCAACTACCAGGGAGTACTAGGGGAAATAATTTCACTATGCCACCTCCACCTCCTGGATCTACACCCGCATCAAACCTACTGCCACCGCCATTCACTTCCCAACAACTGCCTCAAGGCAATATCCCATCCTTGTATCAGCCTCAGGGTAACCCATAGTATGAACCACCATTGCAACCACCTCATCAACAACCACCACAACAAGCCCCATCAAAACCTCCATAGCTTATCTCAATTCCTTCGCAACCTTTGCATCATACAAAAATTACGTCACAACATCAACAACAACCTCCACACCAACTGTAAGGTGTCTCGTTATAACCCCCTCAATAATCGTAGGTGCCTACTCACCAGCCAACATCATCCTATCAGCTACCTCCTCACCAACCACAAGTCCCTCAACAACCCCAAATCCCATCTTGACCTCTATATCAACAATTACCATCCTATCAACAACCCCCTCAATATAAAAAAATCCTGACACAATCACAATAGTACTTCCAACAAATGCTAAGCAACCCTACTGCCCAATATCTATACCACCCACAAAGCACTTACTATGTGCAACCCTCCACATCCAATCCTAATCCCAATTATTCTTATCACAATCCCAAACAATCCTAGTAGCAGTCGTCTTACAAAAATCCCCAACAACCGCAATAAAATCCCTACTATCAACAGTCTAATCCGTAACAGCCTCTGTATGCTTCCCAAAAATAGACTGCCTATAATTACCAATCCAATATGTATTACTCACAACAATAGCCATCATATCAATAGGGTGCCTCCTCCTCATATTACCAAGCCCACCATCATATCGTAGGTTGCTCCTCTTCACAAACCCATCATCCTACCCACAAGCTTATGCCAATACCCAATCCACATATCCCAATCAACATCAATAAACCCCTTCATATCCATCTCCACCATCTTATGATCAAACCATCCAAATCCATCCTCATCATATCAACAATATGCTCCTTTCAATCAGTCCAATCCAACAAATCCTTCATCATCCACACCTATCAATAAGGAGTGGGAAGAAATAAAAGCCGCCTTAAAGACTTGCAAGTAGGGACATCTAAAAGTCTTTCAAATTTGAAGAAATTTGTCCCTATCCATTTGATCCCTCCATCTCTTGTCCCCTTTCCTAAGCACTTTGAAATTCAAAGTTTGATAAATACAAAGTGTGTGATCAATTTTAAGTGTATCAAATGTATATTAAAAAAATCAAAACGAAAATGGAATAAAAAGAAATGCAAACTAAATTTTCTGCTCTCAATGTCAGCCCCATTGTCCTCTATCTCTAGTGTTTTTGTCGATTCCAGCTTGCTCTCAGATTGTGTGCTAGGCTCAACAAACGGTCTTCCTAGAGAACAGATTGAAGATGAATGCATGCAATGCTATGCTAAGATTAACGTGCTATGATTATTAAAATGCAAGATTATGACACTATGCTATAATGATAATGCTAAAATGCCAAAATACTATAATGCAACTATTCTTGAATGTGTGTGTTGTAAGTTGTAGGTAACCAATGCTTGGATTCACAGGGATATTTATAGAGTTTTCAAAGATTTTGATTGGCTAAGTGATCAACGGCTATGAAAATTCCTGGCAGATTGATGATTGAAGATGGATGAGACTGGAGAGAAAAATAGAAGAAAACAAAAAGCAGGATTTGTTTCCTTTTTGTGTAAGAGATAAGATGAGATGATAAAGATGAATTGTAAAAATCATCTTTTTATGAGATTTTGGAAAGATTTTGAAGATAAATAATGAATTATTAAATTCAATTATTCATTTATTGGTGACATGGAAGATTTTATTAATTAAATAAAATATTCAATTAAGATTTGGAGAATAATGGAGGATTTCATAATTAAATAAAATATTTAATTATGATTTGAAAAGATATGAAAGATATTTAATTAAATTGTTAAGAAATGACATGTGGATGAAATTAATTAAATAAAATATTTAATTAATTAGAAGAAATTTTTGAATAGGAGAAAATAAATATTTAAATTTAATTAAATCAAAAGACTTAATTAAATTTAGAAAGGTGGTAATTAATAAATAAATGGTATTTATTTAATTAATTAAGTAGACATATGAATGTGAAATAGCCAACAAAGTGAATTTATTTAATTAAGGTGGAAGAATAAAGTGAATGAATAATATAATTAAATAAATTTAATTTAATCATATCTAGAGGACTTTTAGAGAAACTAATTAAATAGGCAAACATTTAATTAAATGCCGTGATTAGACATGACCTACCTTATGCATATACATTTTTCCCCTCTTTGAAGTGATGTGTGAAACACATTGCTTCAAAGAAAATATTCCTGCTTTTGAAATTTTTCTGTGTTTGATTTTGCCCCTGATCGAAAAAAACGTGTCTGATATGCCTTTTGATTTGAATCTGATATGCGGTTGATACTGATGATGCCCCCTCGGGAGGTAAGTCACTGATGATGATGAGTTTTGATAATTTTTGAAAAATTTGATTTGATGATGAAATTTGAATCTTGATGTTGATTCAATGATTTAGCTCTCGAAAAATGATGTAGAAAGATGCCCTAGTTTGAAAAATAAGGTCAAAGTGAGATAAAAAGATAAAAATAAAAATAACATGCCACAAAAAGCCTCCTTGTTTGACCTTTAAAAGGTAAAATAGGAAAAAGGGCAAGTTATTTTCACCTTTTGACTTTAGTGATTTTGTGCTCTGACGGTGACTTGGCGAGATGGAGATTCCATATCACAGACATAGATTCGAGTGGGCCCACCGATACTAGAGACCAGTTGCATATGGACCACCGATGAGTCGATTCAACCCACTTTGCTTTGAAATTTTTTGTTTGTAGTTGATTTGTTGATGTTTTTACGTGGGTTTAGGATTTTAGGAGGCCGTTTTAGCGCTTTTAGGGAATAGATTAGCGCTTTCAAAAATTTTCGTAGAGCATATAGGAAATAATTTAGCTTTAGTGGGAAAAAGCCAGTTTAGCGCATACGATACGTAGAATAGCACTTATAGGATGCCGATAGGAATTAGGTACTTTAGCGCATATAGGAAACATATTAGCACTTTTAGGGTTTTAGCGCTTCGAGTAGATGAAATGGCACATTCGGTTGCTGATTTAGCGCATATAGGGAAATGGCGCATAGAGGAATTGTTTTAGCGCTTTCAGGGCACAGAATAGCGCATCCGAGTTTTAGTGCATCGGGGGGAAACTTTAGCGCATCTAGTGTTTTAGCGCATAGAGGCCGTAGATTAGCACATCTAGGAAATTTAAACAAAATGCCCCTGTTGATGAAAAATGTTGATGTATATTGCTTCTTTGGTCAATAGATAGATGAATTGTCTTGTCATCATGTTGATTTGGATAGAAGTGATAGAAAATATGATAAATTATGAATTGATAACTTTGTTTCCCAAAATAGAAACAAAAGAGTAGATAGCTGATAAATTTGTTTCCAAAGAGTATAATGATTGATATAACCTCTGATAAATTTCCTTTATGCGATAGAAAAACAAATAGTAGATGATGTGATTGAAAACATATTTGTATTCGTGACTGAAGTACAAATAGGATAATGATGTGATTGTTGATAAATTTTCTTTCCTGAAAAAGAAAACAAAGAGTAAATGATGATAGAGTAGATTGATTTGATAGATTTTGCATTGATTTTCTAATATGAGTCACTTAGATAGAACACTTGATATGGGTCACTGATATGAGTCTGATATGTGTCACTGATATGAGTCTAATAGATGATGTTAATATGAGTCGATGATATGAGTCTGATTGATTGTCTTTGTGATGACCAAAAATAGGAGGTTTTCAAAAACCTCCAAATTAGAGAGTGCCACCCTACGGGGTGGGATTGGATACCAAAGCTTACACCTGCAGATGTCCAGCTGATAGTAGTATATGGGTTGGGACCTTTGCTATCTATGCCTCCTATTCGGGTCAACAGGGGACTGTTGACCGTGCTAGCAGAGAGATGGCATTCAGAGCATAACACCTTCCATTTGTCGATGGGTGAGATGACTATTACCCCTGAGGACGTATATAGGATCTTGGGTATTCCAGTGGTAGGCGCCCTTGTGTTTTATGATCACAAGGAGCTAGGTGGGACAGACACACTGCAGAGAGTGTTTGGGGATGCATAGATAGTAGGGTACTGGGTGCCATGGAAATATTTTAGGGGATATCCGGCCTTACCTGTTGTATTGGGTGCATTTATTGGAGGTTTCCTTTGTCTGGATCGCCGGTCAAAGGGACTATCAGTTGGGTGGGGGAGGATTATCGAGCAGATGATAGTTCAGCCACAGAGATATGCTTGGGAGAGCTGCATGTTGGCTCATTTATATCATGACTTGCACCAGGTGGTGTAAAGAGGCTCAGTGAGTTTTTCCTGCGGTGTTACACTACTCTAGATATGGGCATGGGAGCATATTGTTGTTACGAGACCATTATGTCCTAGAGTGAGGCCACTAGGAAGGCCATATGTGTATGCATATTCTATTGCACTTGTCCAACCCAAGCTGGGCAAGTTGGATTACTGGAGACGAAGCCTAGATGACATGGATTTAGTGATATGGAGGCCATATACCGATTGTGAGGCGTGGGATACAAATCCTTTGGAGCTGCCTTTTGTATGTATACCCCAGTTTCTGATAGGTCAGACCCCATTCATTATAGATATATTTT
>VDFB02273967.1:0-78066 GCA_007258455.2 Sequoia sempervirens
AAATGAAATGAAATGATAAAATGGAGATGGTAAATGGGATGCAGCCGTGTAGAATGAAAATGACATGGATATGAAAATGATAAGTAAGATGTTAATGATATGAAGACGATAGATAATATGAAAATAGAAATGATATGAAATACCTAAGGGATAAATGAATGATTTCAATGAATGATATGAAGATGATATAAAATGAGAATGATCAATGGCATGCAATGAAATTATATGATATGATAAATGAAATAATAATGCATAATGATGGATAACTAAGTGATAAAGGATTGAAATGATATGCAAATGAATGATAAATGATAAACTATACGATATGTACATGACCTAGATGAAATGAAAATGGTAATGAAATGATGATGAAGATAAAATATGATAATGAAATAAATATCCAAATGTCCTCCACAACTAGTCTAAAGAGACATGACAACCGTTGATGTTTTTGTTCAACCTTTAAAACTCTGATGCAAATCCAGTATGCAGATATGTACAATGATCTAAATGAAATGCAACTAAGTGAAACCAACCATTTGTTGAGCCTTTTGTTAGCTTTCTTGAATCATCATAGAGTGTTTTAAAATGTTGGAAGTATGTACAGGCATCAGAGGGGAAATTAGCACCAATGATGACTTGAGTATAAATTTCATGATTTTTGATATAGCAAGTGAACACAAGCATCGAGGTATAATTGAACCGAGATGGCCTGAGCATTTCTTGCATAAACAAACAAAGACTAACCACTTTCTGATGCACATTTGGAACTGTCATCAATGATACACTATAGAAATCATGTCTCGTGACATATTTGCACCAGACTGATAGTTAACCTCAAGACAACAGACAAAGAAAAATAATCCTCTTTCCTCGATACTCTAGTTCAGTACATCCTTGAGTGTGCTCCAGAGAGATGATATCGAAAATTCAAACAACCATTGTTCAAAATATATAATACTGCTATTCCAAACATTATTCAAATTTTAGATCATCCAGATATGAGTCCTGATATGGTACTTGCTAAAAACTATTGTGATATGGATCAATGATTGGATAGTTGTCCATGTGATTTGATTGTTTGTTCGCATGATTGGGTTTTATGTCATTGTCTAGCTATTTCGGTAAAACCTGAAAGTTGATTGCCCCTAGTATATCAATCGTTCCCCCCCAGTATTGACACAACTTGCTGAAATAGATATGTACAATGATCAAGCCATGGTAAGACGTTATCGCTCTAGGCAAATGATGACCGCATGATGCTGGTATGGCCCTAAGATGATGGAAATATGCATGGAATGAAGGCTGAGAAGCTAAGTGTAGAACATGAACTAATAGATGGAGAGCTACAAATAGCGTCTATTTGCCAAATTTTCACTATTTGTTTTTATTGCATTTTTCTAATTTCTTTTTATTTATTTTTTGTATTTTCCTTGTCAATAGACTGCTTGTTGTTAGGTTTTCACCCTATGACAAATTTTTTTTTATGACTTTTTTACTACTTTTTCTATTGTTTTTGTATTTCTTTAGGACTTTTTCTACTGTTTTTGTGTTTTTTTAAGGACTTTTTCTGCTGTTTTTATGATTTTCTTCAGGACATTTTTATGATTTTTATGATTTTTTTCAGGACATTTATGGATGATAATAACTGTTTCAGACATAATACTTTTTCAGGTGCATGTTGTTGATAGGTTCGTCAAATAGGTCCCCTTTTGGCATTGATAGCTTGTATGCTCCTAAACCGTATACTGCTATGACCATGTAAGGACCCAACCAATTTGGTTCAAACTTACCTTTCTTCTCTCTTTCTTACTGGTTGCGTGGGTTCTCCTTCAAAACAAGATCACCAACCTGAAAGGTACGTGGCTTGACTCTATGATTATAGTTGTGAGACATCATCTGTTGATATGCTTTCAAATGATCAGTTGCTCGTTGTCTCTTCTCATCAAGGAGTTCCAATTCTTGTAGTCTGGAAACTCTATATTCATCATCTGTTGTGAGACCCTTTAAGGATACTCTTAGTGATGGAATCTCAACCTCTAGTGGAAAAATGGATTTTGTTCCATAGACAAGAGAAAACGTGTTGCTCCTATTGGCATTCAGATACTAGTTCTGTAGGCCCATAATGTGGGATTAAGTTGAATGTGCCAATCTTTTCATGCATCATTTACAGTCTTTTTCAAGATTTTTCAGTATTGTTTTGTTCGAGGCCTCTGCTTGGTCATTCCCTTGTGGATAATAAGGTGTTGAATATCTGTGTTGGATATGGAATCTCTCACAAAGTTCATCCA
Source organism: Sequoia sempervirens (assembly GCA_007258455.2). NCBI lineage: Eukaryota > Viridiplantae > Streptophyta > Pinopsida > Cupressales > Cupressaceae > Sequoia > Sequoia sempervirens. The sequence goes on from VDFB02273967.1 coordinate 2,292, forward strand.
CATCCTGATTCTTGAATGGTCATCCATTATTTGTAATAATGGAGTTGGGAATGCCATACCGACAAATGAGATAGTTGAGTATGAACGACGAGATTTGTTTGTCGGTAACCTTAGTCAGAGGTATTGCCTCAATCCACTTGGTAAAGTACTTTGTCACTGTGATGATGAATTTGTGTCCGTTCGATGATGAGGGATGGATCTTTCCAACTAGATCTAACCCCCATTGAGAGAATGGCCAAGTTGGCATGAACAGTTGAAGTTCTTGTGCAGGAGCATGAATGAGATTCCCATGAATCTGACATTTAGAGCACTTTTTCATGAAAGTGAATGATTCCCTCTCCATAGTCGGTCAGTAATAACCCATTCTAATCAATTTTTTGGATAAGGTCAGTCCACTTGAATGAGTACCACAAATGCCACCATGAACTTCTTGTAAAGCCTTGTCAGATTCATCACGTTCAATACATCGAAGTAAAGTACCATCAAGACAACGACAGTAGAGGATTTCGGTGATAAGGGTATAGCGAGAGGATTGGCGAATAAAGTTGTACTTTTGGTTACGGGATAAGTCAAGTGGTAAAATGTCATCTTTTAGGTAGGCATAAATCTTGCCATACCAAGGTGAATCAGATCCTGCTAATTAAGTGGCAAATGATTTGGCTTTCAGGTGTGTCATAGGCAGGTGTAAATTATTGTTCCACCAAAAATTCATAGCGAGTTTGATTTTCTGGGAGTTGTAGCAATGATGCGATTGTGGCCATGGCGTCAGCTGCTTTGTTATCAAGTCTTGGAATATGTATGAACTTGATATCTATGAAGTATTTCTTGAAATCGTCAACCATATTTTTATATGGCAACATTTTGTCATCTTTGGTTTGATAATCATCATTGATTTGATTTATGACTAACTGTGAGTCACCATAAACTTGTAGTTATGTGATCCTCCATTCCAATGTGATCTTGAGTCCAGTGATTAAAGCTTCATACTCGGCTATGCTATTAGGCATGGAAACATTAGCCTATATGACCGAGGAATGGTATTTCCTTGAGGGGTGACAAAGAGTAGGCCTGCCCCCGATCCGTGTTGAGTGAAAGATCCATCAAAATATAGTGACCATGGTTGTTTGGATTCTGTAGTGAAGACATCAGCATCTGAAAATTCAATGTGCATGGGATGCTCTACTTGTAGTGGTGCTTCGACCGGTTGATTAGCGATAACTTGTCCTTTGATTGTTTTACATTCAACATAATGGATGTCAAAATCGCTTAAGATCATGACCCATTTTGCTAGCCTTCCTATCAATGTAGCTTTGCTTAACATAAACTTGAGTGGATCAATCTTTGCAACAAGATTGATTGTATGAGTTAACATGTAGTGCCAAAATTTCTGTGAGGCAAAGACTACTACCAAACAAGCCTTCTCAATGAAAGTGTAGCTGAGTTCATGACCTGTTAGTGCTTCACTTATGTAATAAATGGCATGTTCATTTCCTGTAGAGTCCTCTTGTGCTAATAATGCCCCCAAAGATGTCTCTATTGTGGCAATATATAATATTAGAGGTTTTTCTGGATTTAGTGGTACTAGAACTAGTGGGTTCATCAGGTACTGCTTGATCTATTGAAAGGCCATTTCACACTTATCATCCCATTTGAAAGGAACATTCTTATGCAATAGATGTGTGAAAGGTAGACTTTTATTTTCTAGTTGTGCAATGAACCTTCGTATAGATTGAAGTCATCCCTGTAATGACCTCAACTGACTGATATTCCTTGGTGGAGGCATCTCTATGATTGCTTGCTCCTTGGCAGGATCTACTTCAATTCCTTTTGCTGACACTATATATCCTAAGAGCTTCCCAGATGTGACCCCAAAAACACATTTCTTGGGGTTGAGGCGAACTTTGAACTTTTCCAACCTTGCAAATATTTTGGATAACACTTCGAGATGTCCTTCTCTTGTGTATGATTTGGCCAATATGTCATCTACATAATATTCCATGAATGTGTGCATCATGTCATGAAAAATTGTAGTCATAGCTCTTTGGTAAGTAGCCCTGATGTTCTTTAGACTGAAAGGCATGACATTCCAATAGCAAGTCCCCCATGGACATGTAAATGTTGTTTTGTCCTGGTCTTCAGATGCAATCTTGATTTGGTTGTAACCAGAAAAACCATCCATTAGTGAATACATGGCATGGCCAGCTGTTAGATCAACTATAGTATCAATGCTTGGAAGCGGGAAGTCATCCTTAGGACATGCTTTATTAAGATCTCTAAAATCTGTGCACACTCTGACACTTTTGTCGGGCTTGGACACTGGAACAATATTGGAGATCCATTTTGTATAGTCAATTGATCTTATAAATCCCACATCTAGGAGTTTTATGAGCTCTTCTTTAACCAGTAGTGCAACATGAGGATGCGTCTTTTTGAGTTTTTGTTTCATAGGTTTAACGCCTAGTTTGATGGACAAGTGATGCATTATAAGACCAGGATCAAGACCTGGCATGTCTGCATAAGACCAGGAAAAGTTGATTTGATTTGTTCTGAGAAATTCCATGAACTCAAGTACTTTTTTATCTGTCATTGAGGCAACTAATTGTAGGATCCTTGGTTTTTCTGTAGTTTCAAGATTAACTGCTTTTGTAGGCTCAATCAAGATAGGCGATCGCTCATGATAATGCTCTGGGAGAGTGTCAAATATCCCATCATCAGGTGCCTTAAAAAGGTTTTCACCATCTGATACGCTCTTTATTTTATCTTTTGTTTGATCTAATACTGCCAGATTCTAGTTTTCACCATTAGATCTTTCCTTTTGACTTTTATTTTTGCAGCTAGGAGACTTGACACTCTCTTGATTAAAGACTTTATGCTGAAAATCACCAGTGGAACAATCATTTTTGTTATCTGTGGAAAGGAAGTTCACGATAGATTCTTCGCTTGGAAACATAGGTAGATTGATAGGTCCGAATAAATCTCAATCAATGAGATCGGGATGGATCAAAGGTAGCGGATCATCGGGTTGCGTGAAATCAGCTATGGTTATGGTCATAATGGAGTTGTCTGTAGGATCCGAAGTATGAGGCAAATCAATGATGGTACTATTATCACGATAATCTTGTTCGATTAAATCTAACTTGGTATCACTAGAATCATAGTCACCTTGTAGTTTAGATCCTTGCAGTTGGGACCCTGACCCTTCACCTTCAATTAGAGTTGGGGTGTACCTATGTACCGCATCAACCTTTTTGTCCCTCCAGAACTCATCATTGTAGATGGTGTCCCATTCATATTCACCAGAATCTGTGTCAGAGTTATTATCCATGAAATTCTGAATTGTTGTCAAACAGGCTTCCCTTGTATTAGACCCTTCTTGTAATGTGAGGATAGTATCATGCAACTGCTTATATGGTATTTCTTTTGAGTTAGTATCATAGCCTAGTCCTATTTTATCTTTTGCAGCAAGTCCTGGAAGGTGAATAGGCTCAACTACTCCTTCTTTTCTCTTTTCAATAGGACCATTACCATCGTAACCCATCTTTTGCATGATTGAATATCCTTTACCATATTGATCAGTTGGTAGTTTGATATTAAGAACTGTTTCATCTTCATCTTTATAGAGCCAACTTAAAACTTCTCTATCCTCAAATTATTCCATGGGGATTTTTTCTTTGATAAATCGTCTATTAAACTTTGTATTTGGCTATGTTGGTGGTTACGTTGATGTGGATGATACAAATATCTGTTGTTGTGCGATAGAGGGTTGTCCATGTGACCGAGGCGATATAGGTAGATTAGCAAGAAAGAGAGAGTACTTCCCTACTCCATTTTCCTTGAACCATAGTTGCTTGTCAAAGCTTTTGGTTAACTAACTGATTTGTGTATCAACTTTGAGAGAAGTACTAACAGGAGCCTCTCAATTGTTGGGAACCAAAGTGTCTTGACTACCTTTGATGTTGGCACAAGTCTGACTGTTTGAATTATCAGCTGGTATTGTGATCTCTTTTCCATCATAAGGAAACTTAAGACATTGATGATATGTAGATGGGACAACTTACATTTCGTGGATCCAAGGTCGACCCAACAAGATGTATGCAAGATCACAATCTAACGCTTGACAGAAAGTATTTTTGATAATAGGTCCCACTCTGACTGGTAGCATGATTAAACCCTTGGATGCTCTCTCCTCATCATCGTAGGCTTTAATAGTAATCTTTCTTCTGGGATCAATGGAGTCCTTAGAAAATCCTAAAGCCTGAACTAACTTCATAGTACATATGTTCAAACCAACACCTCCATCTATTAGTACACGCCTGACACGAAACTTGTGGATCATGACTTCTAAGTATAGCAATGAATTATGGGGATGTGTCATGGAAACCTCATCTTTTTCAGAGAATGAGAAGCATGTGCATGAGAAAATTTTTCCCACCATGGCTTGAAATCGGTCCACATCTAGATCGGTGGATACAGTTGTTTCAACAAGGGCCTTTTCTAGAATTTCCTTGTGAGCTGGGGAAAGCTTCAAGAGTTCTAAGATAGAAATCTGAGCAAGAGTTTTTACAAGTTGATTGACTAAGTCATATTGATGTTGAGGTAGGTGCACATTGGTTTTTGAAGAAGTGCCCTTTAAGACAACTTTAGCTTGTGCTCTTGTTGTTGCATTGACTTCTCTATATTCCATCTTTTCCTTAACTTTTATAACATTGACCCGTTCGTCGTCAGTGTAGATATGATTGATTATATTGTCGTTGATATGATTCACACTTTTTCTAGAAGACTCACCCTTTTGGTAGTTGGGAAAAGGGTTGCAAAATGCTTGGTGGTCTTCGTTTAATTGTTGGTGTCCTTCTATTGTGATGGTGCAATTTTTTATTAAGTCTTCGACTTTATTTTTCAGGGCTTGATAATTATTCGTGTGATGGCCCTTGCACTGATGATAATCACAATAGTATGCATCATTTCATGATGGAGGCTTTACACTGGGTTCAAAATTGCGTGGAGGTGGCAAAGTAAGAACATTTCTAGCCATCAATTCTTTGAATGCAGATTCTAAGGATTGACCCAGTGGAGTAAAAGTTCTTCTATTAGAGAAAAATGAAGATCGTTGAGGATTCGTGCTTGGGGTATTTCCTAAGGCATTGTTGTCATTGTTTCCCTGGTAACCTTGGTTGTTGGTATTCCCTTGATTGGAAGTAAAGGTTTGATTCACATTATTCCTCGGAGGAGGAGGAGTGTTTCCTTGATTTGTGACCAAGTTGACATTGTTATAGTTATTGTTGTGAGAAGTACTTGGAGCACTAAGAACAAATGGATTAGTCGAGACATGATTTGCATGTACAACACCATCATTCACCACATTTTTGTTGTGAGTCCAAAACTTAGATTTTTCACTGTGGTGATTTGACGAGCTAGGATTGTCCTTGTCAAGTTTTATTATCCCTCTTTGGACCAAGGCACTTTCAATGGTGATGGAATTTTCAATCAATTTATGAAAAGAGGGAGGACAATGAAGATTAAGATGATAGCTCATCTCTTGATCTAGGTTGTTTATGAAAGTGGTGATCTTTTCCTTTTCAGGAACATGATGTGGGTATCTAGCGAACAATCTTCTCCATCTCTGAAGAAATGTAATGAATGGTTCACCGGGTTTCTGTTTAGCTTTGCAAAGATCAATCATGGTTATTTGGTGTTGTATATTGTAGGAATATTGTGATATGAATTCATTAATCAATTCCTCAAATGTCTTGATAGGCAATGTGATTTTCGATAGCCATTCCATAGATTGGCCTCCAAGAATTCTAGGAAACAAATGCATCAAGTATGTGTCCTCATGAGCAAGCTCTAAAGTCATATTTCAGAAGTCTCTGATATGATCGATTGGATCCGATTTCCCATTATAACGATCAAACTTTGGGATTTGACAATGTTTGGGAAATGGAATCATGTTGAGACGTCGATCAAAAGGATAAGGATAGTTGTCATCAAGAGCATATGTCTTTGTTGTGGTTCCCCCTTGTAGGTATTTAATTTATCCTTGAAGTGCCTTAACCTGTTGAGACAATGTACTAATATCAAACAAGGGTGTGTCATCAAGAATTTTCTTTAAGTTCTCAGTATCAAAATCATGAGGCAATTTAGCTCCTTTGTCAGCCAAATACAAGAAATATTTCTCTTTGTTGCGCTCTAAGATTTTTTCTAAAGCTTTGTGAAATTTAGGATCTTTCTCAGCTTCTCTAAGGCAATGTTCTTCATCTTGTTCATCATCACTATCTATAGGAGTTCTGCTCATGTCCCTATTGGAAGGGAACAAATTCTTTTCTCTTTCACCCATGTTGTCATTAAAGAGAGGATTTTGACTCACACTATAAAGGGGATTAATATTCTCACCTTCTTCTTGAGTTCTCTGGGTATGATCTTCTTGTTGAATATCCTCTTTTAACTTATTTTATTGAGATCTTGTAAAAATAGGCATATGATTTTGAAACATTCTTCTAGACTTAGATCACAATTTGATAAGTACAAAAATGATGATGTTTTGATCTGATAAGATGAAAATCTTATGATATGATCAAAAGAAATTCCTAATTCTTGATTGTGGCTTCCAAAGATAAAGGATATCAGAATCCTGTTGGGGAAGTTGAATCAATGATCAGAAATTTGCTTGAAAGGTGCACTTTTAAGATTTGATCCTGGTTTTTGAAGAATGATAGCCTAATTAAATTCACTGAAGGATTTGACTGGGATGTGTTGGATATTCAATAGAAGGTTGTGGTAGATAGTCAAACTCAAGAGGCTGATTGTGATTGTGTCGTTGAGATAGAGCTCTTCTCTGGAAATATGCTCGTGAATATAAAGGCTCTACAGTGTACTCGTCAGTAAACCCCCTAGCAAAATCTTGGTATATATGGAGAAACTCACAGTGATGAAGCAAGACGTTTCAAATTTTATACAAAAACTTTCTATGTTGCAAGGTTTTCTTGTAACCTAAATGTTTCTTAGGTTTCTTGATCCTATTGACAATTGACTTCTTGACAAAATTTAGTTGATTTCCACTCTCTAAGCATGGGAGAAATGTTAAGATGCTACTAGACCGAAGATGTTATAAAATCAGATCTTTCAATAGTAAAAATTTTGGAAAATGAAAGATGCGCTACTCTGTACCCTATATGTGTTGCAGAAACAGGCATATGCGCCAAAAAAATAGTCAAATGCGCTACAACAGACCTCAGATGTGCTACAGAAAAATGTTGTGACAATGACCAAAACTGTTTACAGAATATTCACTCAATGCGTGAGAACAAACTCTAAATGCGTCGAACTAGTAGTGAATGCACTAGAAAAGACCTTATATGCACTAAGATATGCCCTAGATGTGCTAAACTAGTTTTTCAAAGCAGTTTTTCGAACAATTTTGAACAGTTTTCAGCTGAATTTTTGCATGTTCATTTGGGATGATCCTTTGTTTGAATTAATGTGATTGAAGACACAACAAACACTCTGAAAATAGTTGTTTTTAAGCCCTACGCTAAACATCAAGTGTATGTTCAAAAATGTTTTTCAAAAAGTGTTTTCATAGGTTTTGTACATAATAGACAATTCAGGCAAACGCACTCTTAGTACTCAAGTAGGTCATCCTAATAATCAGCAGCCCACATCTTAGAATTGCATCGACTCACACAGCCGTGTCACCCCCGAAGGGGCACCCGTGTTTTTATCTTTTCCAAGCGTGTACTCAGAGTGACGGAAGTGGGTACCAGATCCCCTGAGTAAATGGTCCTTGGCAGTTATATAGTGAGTGTCTTGGGGGCAGATTCTTCCCTCCCCTTGCACTGTGATTATTAGGATGTTCGGAAACTGACTTCGGCTAGCTACTACACTAGGTTCTTAGTAAGGGTTTCTGTTCGGTGTGGCAATAATAAACTCCCTTAGGAGACCTCCCAACCTTTAGAATAAAGGCTTTGGGGATGGTTATCTTGCGCACTATCGGAAAAAGTGGGTTTCCCCATATTTGCTTTAAATTTTATAGTGGGGTGAAATAGCCTGGCTTTGGCTTGAACCCACTTGGGTCGTTCCTCTTGGGTGAGTACTTTTTCCCACAAGAGAAGGCCCTCTAAAGGATGTAATTAAGCATTAAAATTGCATGGAATTGAAAAGGCAAGTCTGGTATTCTGATCACCCAGTTAAGGGGAGAGCATAGACCTATTGCCACAGAAAAAGCAACCAAAGTTCTTTTTAGAGCCCAAATGACAATGATTTAATCTATGTGAAGATGTTGCTTCACAACAAGCATGGGATTCATTTTAACTGCAAAAATAATTATGTGGTGACTATCCTAGATTGCTTCATTTTAATCCATGTCTACCCTAGGACTTCTTCTTTTTAACTAGATGTGACTATCCTAGGGTTGCTTCTTTTTAACCAGAAAAAGCTCTGTCTACTTAAGGCATCAGACTCAAAACTTTGTTTAGTTACAACCTGTAAGTGCTGAAAGATCCTTCATATGCGCTAAAACAAAGAGAAAATGCGCTAAAATAGATAGTAAAAGCGCTACCGAAATCTTTAAATGGGCTAATATAAAAATACCATTTTTTTACAATTTTAGATGAAATGAACTAGACGTATGCGCCATTTTGTTCCCCATATGCGTCGTTATGTTCCTTATATGTGCTAAAACAATTCCTCTATGCGCTAAAAGACCTGCAAAAAGCATTGTGAAAATTTTTGGATGCACTACAGAAACCCACGAATGCGCTAAAACGAGAATTTTCGTTAGAAAGCCGAATTCTAAAATGTAAAAACTTGTCAGAAAACCTGCAAGTAGATGTTAAAAATAGGGCAAGGCCCCATGGTGGGCGCCAGAAATGTGTGATCAATTTTTAAGTGTGCAATAAATAACGAATGTAAATTAAAACAAATCAAACACACCGATAAGACATTATATCAAAAATAGAAAATCAAATACAAAGGAATTCAAACTCGATATTCTGTCGTTGATGCCATCCTATCGTCCTCTATCTCCAGTGTTTTTATCAATTCCATCTTGCTCTCAGATTGTGTGCTAGGCTCAACAAATAGTCTTCCTAGAGAACGAGATTGAAGATGAATGCATGCAATGCTATGCTAAGATTAACGTGCTATGATTATTAAAATGCAAGATTACGACACTATGCTGATAATGATAATGCTAAAATGTCAGAATACTATAATGCAACTATTCTCGAATGTGCGTGTTGTAAGTTGTAGGTAACCAATGCTTGGATTCACAAGGATATTTAGAGAGTTTTCAAATGATTCTGATTGGCTGATGTGATCAACAGCTGTGAAAATTCCTGGCAGATCGGACAATCGAAGATGGATGAGACTGGAGAGAAAAATAGAAGAAAACGGAAGCATGATTTGTTTCCTTTTTTGTGTAAAAGATAAGATGAGATGATAAAGATGAATTGTAAAAATCATCTTTTTATGAGATTTTGGAATTTTTTTGAAGATAAATAATGAATTATTAAATTAAATTATTCATTCATTGGTGACATAGAAGATTTTCTTAATTAAATAAAATATTCAATTAAGATTTGGAGAATAATGGAAGATTTCATAATTAAATAAAATATTTAATTATGATTTGAAAAGATATGAAAGATATTTAATTAAATTGTTAAGAAATCACATGTGGATGAAATTAATTAAACAAAATATTTAATTAATTAGAAGAAAGATTTGAAAAGAAATATTTAATTAAATCAAAAGACTTAATTAAATTCAAAAAGTGATAATTAATTAAAATAAATAAAGTGTATTTATTTAATTAATCAAGTAGACATATGAATGTGAAATAACTAAATAAAGTGAATTTATTTAATTAAGGTGGAAGAATAAAGTGAATGAACAATATAATTAAATAAATTAAATTTAATCATATGTAGAGGACTTTAGATAAATTAATTAAATAGTAAATATTTAATTAAATGTCAGGATTAGACATGACCAATTTTATGCATATACACCAGAAAATATATCTTGATCCATCAAAGATAGGTCCATCATATGCAAGTAAACTTTCTTGACTAACCATTGTGTTCACTCTACCAAGATCTACTTGAGCTGATTAAGCTTCTCCTAGGGAACTTGGGGCTCTGATACCAATTGTTGGAACACAATGAACTACTGAGAGGGGGGTGAATCAGTATATATTGAAAAAATTGGCTCTAAAAACCTTTTGTGCAAACTACTTTCTTTAACCCTTAATGTGTAGATATTAATCATGTGATACATAATTATGCATGCACACAAAAACATCACATTACACCAGATATACGTGGAAAAATCGATATGGGAAAAACCACGATGACAAAGCCTGATTGAGTGTACTACTCAAATCCAGGGTCACAACCCAAATCTCTATTACAAAGTGTGACTAAGGCTGCTTGAGTCTGTTGCTCAAATCCAACGTCACAATCCAATCCTCTGTTTCAATGTTTTAGGGATACAACCCAAGGAAGCATCAACTACCTAATTTAGAAGGAACCACTTCAAGGATGCAATGACACCCTAATTTAGAAGCCACAACTTCAAGGAGACTACAATCCCCTGTTCTGAGCCACAACTCAGTATAATAAGAATAATTTCAAATATGCATAGACTTGGTTCTACAAAACCTGAGATGCATCAATACATGCAATACATTGTTGCACTTATTGCAACTTACTTTATGTTGCTAAAGCTGCACTCTCAGCAACACACACCTATTCTGCACTCTCCTCTGCACATAGAACAATCATTGTTCTACCTTACTGCTCTTCTCTTCTTTCCCCTTCTGCAATAACTCATACATCTGCACTATACACTCTCTTCTCTCTCTGCCTCTACTACACACACAATGAACATACTTTTGTTCAACACCCTATGCACTTGCCAACCTCACACACACACACAACAAATACAACTTCAACAATTCTCTGATTGTCTTATTTTTGCTTGACTCCACCGATCTATAATTTCTTCCTTGAGATTCTCACCACCATTCAGATCTTCTCAAATCTTCTGCTAGGGTTTCCTTAGCTTGCAAACTTCACCAGCAAGCTACCTTTTCCTTGAGCCACACAAAATTGTCTAGCTCATGATTAAATCATCTGATAGAGTCTATCAGATATCTTCATTGTCACTCTACCTCTGCATCGAGCCAATTCCACATTTAATTCAGTTACAAAGAATTTTCCTCATTCTTTCTATCAAACCCTAAAATCTGATTATGCATTCAATGCATTCTTTTGTTCATCCAATCTAATTTTATCTCAATCACATATTAGGGTTTACCACATATCTTTCTCGACACCATACCTGTACATTGAGCCTCACAACATTAAATAATGTCTCAGAAATTTTGCCAAGAATAGCATCCTACAAAACCATAGGATTAGATCTACATTAAATGCATTTTGTTGTCCATATGATAAAATTTGATCTGATCCAATCTCAATCACCTTTGCAGTCTGTTCTACCACCTTGAAGATCAAATCTTCATACACATTGGTTGTTAGGTGCAGTTGGACCAATTAATTCCTTCTCCTGTGTCGATTACTAGTCGAACACTTGTTCACATGGACTAGACTATTGTAGATCTTCTAATTCAAATACTTGTCATTGATCTTCTCTCTCACGCCATGATCCTGTGCTTTCCATCCACTATCGCCACTTTCAATCATGATTGTTTGATAAGCGATCATTTAAATCACCATCATCGATCTTGGGGTATCCCCCTGTCACCATGTCACTTTATGACCATTGAAGAAACAATACCGTATCGAGCAATCGCTCTTTTCCACTAGTTGGCCTTTGTCACAATTTTCCATTGTCACCAACCTGTTGGGTCCCACTTAGCTTATCGCTCCATCGCAGAAGATGAAAAGATCTTTTCATGCCGATACCATTGGTTGTTGTAGACAAGTGGTCCCCACACCATCTTGTCACCACATGTCACTATCCATTATCGCTTCCTGCCACGAGTCATCCTTTCATTTGCTTTTTGAGTATACCATCAATGCACATCATCCTCATCTTACCAGATCTCACAACCATATTCACCTTACTGGGTCCCACAATCAACATCACAATCTCCCATCGCTAAGTCACTAAAAACCTGAACCTTAGAACTTCTTGTCGAAGGTTACGAAGTTATGAAAAATCTGTGACACGTCGATAACAAAGAGAACCTATAAAATTCCCTTCGAAATGACTAAGTCACTTCGATAAAAACAACACCCAATACATCATTCCAATGTGGGGTACTCCACATGCTATCATCACATGTCCACATCATCACCATGTCACAACTCCGTAATCCACAACAAGGATATGAATTACCGTTTACTTAATCCCATCATGCCACATGCCTGCATCATCATTATGGCTGGGTCCCTCATGGAGTGCTTCCTTACTCCTTATCGCACAATCGCTAAGTCGCTAAAAATATGAACTTTAGAACCTCATGTTGAAGGTTATGATATTGTGAAAACTTGCAACTTGTCGATAACAAAGAGAACCTCCTTCCTTCCTCCTTATTACTCCATTAGCTAAGTCGCTAAGTCAGGAAGTTATGAAACTTTGGAACCCCATGACATAGGTTAGAAAAACTTGAAACTTCGCAACTCCATACAAGTTTGGCCCTAGACCAAGAGCATGAACCAATGAATGCATACATCTCCATTGACATCATGACCTGCAAAATACCTTTTATCAGCATCCTACACCATAACTTCCATAACTAAATCTACTGCATCTCCATAATATCTAGGCACACCACTGAACTACCATCATGCCAACATCTCCCTTGCATGATCAATTCCACTTCCTTTGACATCAAAGACACTTTTGACATCAATGCATTCACCAATAACCTATACCCATGCTACATATTCACTACAAACCTTATCTCTTCTTGATATCAATGACACTTTCCATTAATGTCATCATCCTCACCTGCATGAGCAACTCCATTCCATCTCTGATCCTCTTTCAACATGCTAGGAATCTTCCTTGCATGCTTTTCCCTTTTGACATCAATGACAACTATATGCCAACATAAATCTAGGAAAAATCAAGCCAAAGTCCATAAGAAAGACTCAAATGAGTGTAAAAATGTCCAAGTATACATTTTTTGGCAACACATTAGGCCCCCACTTTAGTGAAAGGATGTACTTGCTTCAAACTGACACTAAAGTAGCCCAACGTGCATATCAAGAGGGATCTGAATGCACTAATGCTTGGTAAGATGAGACAACAAAAAATCAAGAGGGATGATCAAGCCCCCAAGATCAAGATCCCAAGGAAAACCAAACATAAGCACAAAGGAACACACATGAAATGATGAAAAAGAATGAAGGAGAGAAAAGGAGAAGGAGAAAAAGAATTAGATCAAGCTTTGATCATTTTTCCATCCCATTGTGGATCAGATCTAGGCTGTTTGTCTAGAAAAATAAAATGTACACTCACTCTGAGGCAAAAGAACTCATGGTTGTCCGTCAGATGAGAAGGACCAAAAGGTGAGAAAGATACACTCATGGATGGTATGCATTCACACACACACGGGTGGATATGGGGAAAGTCATGCCTCAGAATGGGCTTCTCATTCAACCATACCAAAGTTACACCTCTTGATAAATTTAATAAGGCGCCACAAAAGAAAATGACTTTTCGAGCTTCACAAAACAAGCAAAACTTCATATGCTTAGAGCTCATGAACAAACGCGATGGCACCACAGGAATGCAAGTTGTGTTATGCAAGGTGGCCATATAAAAAATGCAACATGCAACATGCAAAATATGTTCAAAGGAGTTTTTCTTAGTTCATGCGAGGTCTTTAACTTAGGGAACATTGTGTCTAATTTCTCCAAGAGAGGACCGATCAAAGAATAGAAAATTCGCAACTTAATTAGGGGATGCAGTGTGTCGCATCAGGCTACTAAGAGGAATGCAATATGCTAAGATAGATCACACTCATGAAGGACTCTACACGCAATATCAACCACAAAGTGACAAAATGCATCGTATGAAGTAACAAGGCTGCACTAAGAACCAAGAAAAGGAAAATAATGCAAAATGAATAATGCCAATGTATGCCCCCACTTTAAAGGAATTGCTACACACCGTACTATGAGCAATTACTTTAAAGTAGAAAATGAAAAATGCAAAAATAAAGAAGACATGGGAGCCAACTTGGAAAGGCCCTATGCCACGTCATATGTTTCTGAGTAAGTTGTGTCATGTGAGAAAAAGGAAAAAGAGAAAAGGAAGGGGTTGCCCCCAAAATGAAAACACCAAACACATAAGGGATCTATGGATTCGGGGTCAATATGTTCATTGCTACAATGTTTTGTAAGGAGTTTGGAACTGTCATCATTCCCCGAATACATAGACCTGGAAGAATGACACAAAGAGAGTGAAAACAAAGAAAAAGAAAGATCCATTTGGGTCAACAAGGAAGAGACATAGGATGTCTCGACACTTTGCACCATCCCCAAAAGGAAAATACAAGCAAAAGAAAAAGAAAAAAGTGAAAGAAAAAGGAAAGATCTTCTGGGTCAACATGAAGGAGACATTTTGGTCTCAATGCCTTACATCATCCCCAAAATAAAAAAAACAAGCAAAGGCAAAATAAAAAGAAAAGGGGCCTTTTGGGTCAGCATGAAAGAGACATTTCGGTCTCAATGCCTTGCATCATCCCCAAAAGAAAAACACAAGCAAAAAAATAGAAAAAGGTGAAAGTGATGTATGCCATAGAGAAGAATGAAGATACAAATAGAGGAATGCCACAAAGAGAGAGAACATCAAACATCACATCACGGGGGGAGCATGTTACACACACACAAAAGAAAAAGAAAAAGAAAAATGTAAAAGACTAGTAAGGAAAATGTGAGTTAATCATCGAACAAGTCATCCACCTCCCAATCATGTTCATGATATGCTGAGGGCGGGCAACTAGCCAAAGGGACAAGAGCAAGTGTCAGACTAGGGGAAGCACTAGGTTCTACACTCTTTGTAGGAGATTTATCATTGAAGCTCATGGAAGAGGAAAATAATGTATTCAGATCATTATGCACCTCTTCATCTATTTTAGTGATTTCATCATTGTCATCTAGATTAATCACAACAGGAGGATGGATGATAATGTCCAATGAAGGGTGTACCTCTGGTTGTGGTTTTTGTATTGGATCATTTTTTGGTGATTGGGGAGGAGGGTCGTCATGCGTTGCTTTTGTCAAGTACGAATTTTTATTTTCTTTATTTTCTTTGTCTTGTAACTTGCGAGCAAGGGCACAACGTCTATGCCTACGCTCCCTAGCTCCTCTGTTTCTTTTGGTTTTATTGTCAAGTTGTGTTTGTGAAGGAGTAGGTTGATCAACCATAGGAACTGCTTTTCTTCCCTAAGGGGAGGAATGGAAGGAACCATGGAAGGTTTTTCATCCACTTTCTCCTTTGCTTTATAAACTTGTTTTATACGAGGAAGCATGATGAAGTTGTTATCATTATCTCTTGGTCCTTTTGATGATGTGGGGAAATTTTTGGGTGTTGGTTGAGTTTGATGGGTTGGTTCTTGTTTAGGTTGAAGCATTATTTCATCTAGGATAGGAGTGTCGGAAGTGGATGGGGACATGTTGCAGAGAGATAATTTTTCAATTTTCTTTTCTGTAAATTTTTGGTAAGCAATGAAAAAGAAGTCTTTGCGAGGCATTATAGGTTCCATAGGCTCGGGCCAAAAGGCTTCTAAGGAAAAGTTTCCTTTAGAAGACAAAGGGTTAAAGCTGCTATGGTGAACAGTGAATATTTCATTATCAAAAGGAAACATTAAATATTTGTGTATGACCGAAGGGACAAATTTCATTGAGCGAAGCCATGGATAGCCTAGCCGCAAATGAAACTGGTCTAACTACAGGATGATGGAGAATGTAACATCCAATGTTTTTGGCCCTATTTGTAATGGAAGGACGATCGATCCTATCATAGGGAAAAAAAAAACCATTGTGTGTTTTGATCCATGCTCTCGGTTTATCATAATCATCTTGATAAAGATCATGTAATACCAAAAATTCCTCAGAGATCACATTCTCTCCATAGGTGGGATCTATGAGTATCCCATTAGTGGGCTTATCATAAATATAGCCGACTATGTCAAGAGGACCATCAGGGAGATTTTGAAGTATGTCCTTAGAGGAGAAAGTAATATCAAGAGATTTCTTAGGTTGTTCCTTACAAGGGATAACATCTATCGCACCTACCATTTCATCCATAGGATTAATAGTGGTAATATTTGGAATAGGATCGGGATGTTCAACATCTGTATGAACATTCATCACATCTTTCTTTGAAGTTTCACTAGCTTTGACAAATGAAATATTATGTTTAGGTATAGGATTAGTGAAAATTTGCAAATTTTGATTTGGAGGGGCAAGAGACTTATTGCCTTGATCATTAACACCTGCAATGGATAGATGACCGTAATCAGTGAGGTCTTGTACAAGGTGTTTAAGATGTGTTAGGCCTCAAAAATGCAGGTTTGAACCATGACAGGTTGCCAAGCTCTCACAACATTTTTGGCTAACGTACAAGGCCAAATAATGAATTTGAACCTTCTACTCTTTAGGTTTTGCCAGACCTAGGCGGGTAAACCTATATGAATGAAGCAGATTTGAAATGTGTACTTCTTTCCTAAGCAATTTGTCCACGATGGAAATTGAAAGTGGATAAATGAAACTCTAATTTACTATGAATTGTATGAGCAATATGTTCAGTTAACAGATGTAAAATCTAATATGTCCAGTTAACAAATGTAAAAGATAAAATGGATGAAACTAAAATGTATGAGACCGGTGCCTTGTTGGGTAAAACGAAGTCAAGTGAAAGTTTGAGATGAGTGACCTCTATCTGGTAGATACTCTAATTGTTTGGCATACAAATAATAGTTTATAACTTGTATAAAGATGTAAAAATGTAATTACCAGGTTCTTCTTTAATGATCCAAATGATACTTCTAAATTACTATGACTGAATTGAAGGATTTAATCTCCACTTGGAAGA
Organism: Sequoia sempervirens; assembly: GCA_007258455.2. Classification (NCBI taxonomy): domain Eukaryota; kingdom Viridiplantae; phylum Streptophyta; class Pinopsida; order Cupressales; family Cupressaceae; genus Sequoia; species Sequoia sempervirens. The sequence goes on from VDFB02273967.1 coordinate 19,365, forward strand.
ACCAACTAATCATACCACACAAGTGCAACAAATGTGCATTGATAAACTGAGTATATGCTTGATATATCAATTTAAATAACAGAGAAACATCAATATTGGAGACAACCAGATAATATCTTAAATTATTTCAACAAACAACTAATACTAGAAATATGCCACAAAATCAAATGACTTTCATTGATTCCTCTAGAATTTTATACATGCATCATAGTCTTTTTGAATGTAAACATCATTGAAAATTATCTATTATATACTTTTCCTATTTGCCTATATCTATTTTGACACTATGAAATAGATATAAATACATCAAAATCATGAAAGGACATGTCCCTTCAGAAATGATTTTTGCTTAACAACAATAATAAAAACTAGAAATTAGGCTTTATTTAGCCACAAATGAACTTTTGACAAATGTTCCAAGTAATCTTGTCGCTCATGTGTTTCAGCATCTCCTAGCGCATTCCAGATTGATATCTCCATTTTTACCATCTTCTCGTTCTGCTCATAGGCTTCATCCAGTGTTGAATCTTTTCCTGTAGTCGTCTCCAGAATCTTTTGCAACATCGACTCACATTCATTAATCAACCTATCCTTTTCTTTCATTTTTCCTTCATCTTCAAATAGCATTGGTAGTCCCTTTTTCGTGGCATCAATCAGTCCCTGTTCATCCCCTTGCAATTCTTCATGGAAGTCTTTGTATTTTCTTATGAAATGGTTAGAAGCATCAATAGCCACATTATCAGGAACACCTCTTCTATTTATTTCTTGGAGATTCTCTTGAATTCTATCATCAATTCTCTTATGTTCTTGCTCTGCAATATAATTTTTTGAATGTGTTCCCCAAAGTTTACTCAACCAAGTCATCAGGTTGACTTGCCTCTTTTTGATCATTGCAACAAGTGTATCAAATTTTCCCTGAGAGTATGCACTTGATCCTTCCCATTGATCTTTTGTTTGTGAGCTTTCCCCATGAGTTAGCAACTTGGCAGATCCCATTGTGATTCCCATCATATCTTTTAGGCGATCATTTTCTCTTAGTATTCTTTCATTGTTCATCTTGTACATTTTCTTCTCCTGAATTAACATTTGGATTTGGGCCTTATTTAACTTGGAAATATTAATTCCAATCTCTGTTGTAGCCATGGGATCAACTTCTCCAAATTTTAATGTCATAACATTCCCAAAAGCCTTTTCAGTATCGATGACAATAGAATTTTTGTGGGGCGGATACAGAGCCCACATCATTAGTGATCCTTCATCTGGATTATAATTGGACCCTGCATATACCTCTGTTACCCCTTTAGGGCTGAGCTTATGTGTGGCATTATTATTCTTCAAGAAGCTATCAAAAACCAAAGCAAAATTTAAATCTAACCCAAGGAAAATCATAACACCTGCATCTTCCAACAGTTTTCTTCCCTTCTCAGGGGTCATGTCTTCCATTTCTTTCTCCACACTTAACTTTAAATTATTCAATAATTTCCCTTCATTGCTTGGTGTTATATTTTCAACTGACTCCCTTATTGATTTTCCTTTATGCTTGTATAAGAAAGCTTTAAATTCTGGAGTTTTGACAAATTCATCATCAACCAAAAATGATATGTATGCCATCTTCCTTGTATCTACATTTGAACTCTCTTTAGCATTTGGTTCCCTAGGGGACATTTGTAATCTTGGGTTCTTAATCTAGAAATTTTATCAACTATGCTATGAGGCCTATCATCACTAGATGTCTCTTCCCCAGAAGACAACAGTTATGCATCTAGAAATCCTCTGTTGTAGTCATCAACAACCCTTTCTGCTTCTTCCTCCATATTCCTGATCAAATCATCATATTGATAAGGTATATGATCATACCTGCCCAAGTTCATTTTATTCCTAGCAAAGTAGATGTACCCCTCCGGATCAAATCCCTTTCATGGTGGACCTTTCTTCATATTGTATTGCAACAGTTTATTTAGAACCATATCATACCCATCCCTTGATAACATAGTGAAATCACCAAATCACAGTGTGCTGGGCATAAATTCCTATTTTCCAAAAGAATTTAGGTTCATGACATCTGAATAATCCAACTGCCTAGCAATATCCAAGTAAGCAATCCTGTCAAGCACCGTTTTGGGAAAGATAAAAGGTGTATCTTCAAACCCATATATTTTGATCATGGTTGCACCTTCTAAGAAATACTAGTCTCCCCAATTATGGTTAATAGGCCCATTAAAGTCCTTGGGTTTGAGAAACCCTTTTATCTCATAAGAAAATGAATATTCACAAGGATGGTTATAGATTCTATACAATGGTTTCACAAAATACTCTTCAAAATGTATAAAACAAGAGTTGGAAAATCTACTGTCCCAGATGGCAGTCCAAAGATGAACTAGTAATAATCTTCCTTCCCTATCCAACTGTGAAACCCTTAACTTTTCAGGCCACAACCTCAACTCTTGTCCATAGTACAATATTATATGCATAAAGATTGAATAATGCTTCAAATGCAAAATGGGAGATCCATTTTTTATTGTCATTAATCCCACATCAAGCCCTTTGACGATATGTGAGGCATAATCAAAAGGTCTAGAATTATGGAACTGAACATCCATTACAACTACCATTGGCACAATTGACATGTACTCGGGGGCCTCCATCCCTAACACCTGGCATGCTGAAAAATATGTATATTTTAGGTATGGTTCAAACAAGTCAACATGAAATGGAGGGCCATCACTATCTTCCAGTGGAATTGAGTTTCCATCCTTCTTAAGTCTTTGCAATGGTAACCTCCAACCCTTGTATATGGTATCCATTCTCCAGAACTCTCTTTCTAGCTATTCATGTACAATTTTTTCATCACATACCCCTTCCAGGTTAAACACTTCACAAATTGCAGTCTCTGATATGTGTATGAATGGTTTTCTCGATGGATCACAAATAGCTTTGATCTTTGGGTCATAATGAGCAGCTAACATTTTTTACCAATTCTACATCCACAAACACATTTGGGAAGACTATTTTTCCTAGGTTAAATTTCCAAGGAATACACACTGGTTCATACCGATTCCTTTGTTGGTAATGAAAAATGAACATCTCATATCCCCTAATCAGGGTCCATGTATCACCTATGTTCTTGCATTTATCCTCCAATTTCTCCACCTCTTCCCTAAGCTACGTAGAGCGCTTGGCTTTAGGTCCTGAACCGGGCAACTGATCAATAAGGTCTTGATTTAATTTTCTCTTAGCTACCTCTAGCTCATTTTCAGTTCCAATTTTTTGCCTTTTTCCTTTAGGGCGACTACTTTCACCCTGTCTCTTGCCTTTTGTTTTCAAGCTCATACTTTCCATTATATTTCCTTAAAATCACAGAATTGGAAAATGAAATTGCAAAGAACTCACAAGATTTGTTTGAAGTCCTCCAACTACAAAGTTCTCTAGCTTTTCATCCGCTTTCCCGTTTCTCCTGCTGCTAATTCTGCAAAAAATATCCTTCAATTATTGTTCTTCAATTCAGGAAATTATCTACTTCATTGTGTGTTCATGCCGCCATTAATGTTTCAGCTCTAAGCATGAGTTTGCAATTTTTTTGAAATTCCCACTGTCACATCAAATGTTCATATCGGCAATACAATTTAAAACTTTGGGCGATCCTTTTTACTCAGGTTAAGCCAACATTCACTGAACACCCTGTTGGTCAGAGAGACATTATATCCTTTTCACCGATATCACACAATTTATCCTTATGATCAATACTACATAGATATCGCCAAGTATCACCCCAACGAACCTTTTGATCTTATTCATATCTTTATCGGCAAGAGATCATGTATCGCTGAGATATTTAGCAGTTTCCCCAATGTTATAAGTCTCCCTGATGTTCATTCCTTCGATCTCAAGTAAGTCGCCAAGACTCTTGCTGATGTAACCCCCATCGGCGTGATATGGAGAATCGAGGGGACATTTCAAACCTACCTTGATAGCATTTGTCTTGCTGATATGCTTCCTCGTGCTTCATCAATGAGATAGGATGGATTTCTTTCCAATGGTATTTCATCGGTAAGATATATATGCTCGGTCTGACTTATAGATCTCACCCTGATAGTGCTTGTCTTGCCGATGAATTTCTTCATCGACGAGACCACGAGCTGTATCTTCCTGATGTGCATCCTCCTATGAAATCTGATCGGTGTTACATTCCTAAGCTCTCGCCGATATGCTGAAAACACCTGCATGGGAATGCAATGGCTTATGGATTGGAGAGACCTGCACCAACTCTTGTCGATATGGATTATTTATTCAAATGCTTTTTCTTAGAGGGATTTTCAGAGATCAAATGGCCAAAGCTGATGTGATCACAGGTAATTATGTTTTACAGAGTAGATTATATCCATTTTACGCTCAAGATATGGATTTCCTCGAGGAATTTATGAGTGTAGATCACTATAAAATTTTCAAAATTTTATAGTTCCAACAAGATGCTTACAATTTTTCGTGTCATGTCCATTTTTTCTATGATTATGGCAATAAGTGTTGGATTTAAAGTTTGGAGGTAAAGGCTTGGTAGGATTAGGAAGTTTAACGACAGGTAAGGTAATCATTTGTTGGTGTAAAACTTGAGACATTGTGTTATGAAGGGTGTCTGGTAAAGGTGTAAACTGTCTTTTCAGATCTCCATAACTATAAGGTATCGTGGTCTTGGAAGGTGCTACTTGGTTGTTGATGGGTTGAGTTGGTTGTTGAGGGAGATTGAACTGTAAGAACCCTTTGTTTTTTTTTCGAAATGGTTGTGAATTGTTTGGATTGGCATGTTCAGATTTCTCAATTCGGCTAGAAGTGGACTTTGCATCACGACTACTAACCGAATTGTGATAATCACAAAGGGTGGTAAACAAGTGCATAAAGGAGGTAAATTTCATTATGGTGAGTTTGTACTGAAGTTTAGTTTTCAAGTTTTCTATAAACATCTTTTGAAGATGTGGATCAGGAATCTTGACATCGATTTGAGAGTAAAGCGATTGATAGCGTGAGATAAAATTGATGCATAGGGAAGGGTTCAAACACTCAACAACTTGAAAACATATTTGGAATGATGTATATGTCATGAAAAAATCCACACATGATAAAAAAAATATAGACAATGCATATAGCAGATCTCAACAAACTTGCTGCAGTGACAGGAACTCATACAGAAAATGACAGTTTTTAGAAATGGTCTTGTTTGACCACTCAAAAGGCATCACCAATTTTTCTGAAAAAAAGAAAGTTTTGCTGCAACACCATTTTCCTTCCATTCATCTAGGTTTCAGGTCCATAATATTCTGTACAAGGTCGTACCAACATGTTTTCTGTCTACAAATTTTGGAAAACGTTTTCAGAACAAACTGTCTTCACAAAAATGGCCATATCTTATTCAATTCTCCATGAAAATCGATGAGACTTGAAGAAAATAAAATATAATTCACGTGGCTATCAAATTACAGAGGTTTCATGTCATTATTAGGCTGTACATGGCCGTACAAGTCACTTCAATATGACTGTTCCTATTTTTCTGGACTATGTACAGATTTTACAGTCAAGAAATTCAATTTTACAACGCCTTAGCTTTATGCCTTCGACTCAAACCCAATTGAATATGAGAATACATACATAAAGGAAAAATTTCACCAAAAACCAAAAGATGTCACTTACAAATAAAGTAGAAAATAAATTTTCTTTACTCACTGTTAACCCTAATGAGGGTTTTTTACTGTGTTCACAAGAAATCAGATATTTTATTCAAATCAAAGCCAAATTACATGAGACAAATTGTAATTGGAAGGTGATTGACCTGTTGATCGTTTACAAACAATGAATCTTGCATACCAGTTTGTACCATTCCATACAAGATCTGGAAACAATGAATTTTCTGGAAAATATGCATAAAATTAGAGTTTTCCCTTTATTTTCTTCAAAGATTCAACCACCTACACTCAACCAAATGTACAATGGACCTTTTAAAGACCTTCTAACTACTTTCAAATTCCTAAACTAAAAATAAGACCTTTCAACTTCCAAGTTACAACTTTTGTTTTGTAATTTTGCACTTTTGAAAGGCAACATTTTACATTTTTGTAATTTGCCACAAACCAAATAAACTTGAACCATCCTAATGAATTTTAATGACCTATAAGTGCACAAGGTGACTCTTTTAATCCTCATTACAACGTAAAGATATCAAAATTTCTCAATTTTCCAAAATGGGAACATGGTTTTGCAAAGGTGCTCCTGCACCAAACTCCCGACCAAGAAAATTTCCAAGTCCACTTGGAATTGAAGTTGTCAACCAACCTGCACTCATTGTATGCTCTACCCAATTTGATCTTACTCTTAATCACCTTTAGTTTGACCTTTGGACTCATTTTGTCCATGCAAATCAGCATTCTATCTTGCTCTCCCTCTGAAATCAGATTCTTCACTCCTTTATATACCTCAAAATCATGCTTCTCCCTTTGTCCTTTAATTTGGAAATAATTCTTTGTCCAAAGCATCAGTAACATAATGAAATGATACAAATTGTCTATCATAATACCTTCATCACTTTTCAATTCCTTGCAAACCTCCAAGATCAACTCCTCCATGATCATTCCTTCAATGTATTTAACTGCAATAAGCAGGTCCTCTGTCATATCTTCATGCTTGGAAACTTCTGGAACAACTTTGCTTTCTTCATCAATGAATTCCTCTTCAGCATCTTCAAAGTATTCTGCCTCTTTTAGCCTCATTTGTCTTCTTCTCTTCTTGATTATCTTCCTTATAGGCCATGTGACTCTTCTCTTTATCTTCAGGTGCCAACTTGTTTCATGCATCATCATTTGGTCTATCCTCTTCATAGATTCTTGGAACTAATTCTCAAATCTCCTTAACTCTTGCCTCAACTTAGTAATTTCTTTATCCATCTTCTCTTGTCTCTTTCTCCTCTTTCTCTCTTCCTCTGCTTGCAAGTGTCTTCTTAGGTTCTCCATCTCTTCTAGATGATCTCACAACTCTCTCTCTGCCTTTACAAGGGCAGCAACCAGGTTCTCACATATCCTGGACAACACCAAACACAAACCACCAAAACACAAAACCAACTTTCACCAGCCCAAATCTTTCCCGGGCTCTGATACCAAACTGATGCAGAGGCAAGGGTTCAAACACTCAACAACTTGAAAACATATTTGGAATGATGTATATGTCGTGAAAAAATCCACACATGATCAAAAAAATATAGACAATGCATATAACAGATCTCAACAAACTTGCTGCAGTGACAGGAACTCATACAGAAAATGACAGTTTTTAGAAATGGTCTTGTTTGACCACTCAAAAGGCATCACCAATTTTTCTGACAAAAAGAAAGTTTTTCTACAACACCGTTCTCCTTCCATTCATCTAGGTTTCAGGTCCATAATATTTTGTACAAGGTCGTACCAACATGTTTTCTGTCTATAAATTTTGGAAAACGTTTTCAGAACAAACTATCTTCACAAAAATGGCCATATCTTATTCAATTCTCCATGAAAATCGATGAGACTTGAAGAAAATAAAATATAATTCATGTGGCTATCAAATTCCAGAGGTTTCATGCCATTATTAAGCCGCACATGGCCGTACAAGTCACTAAAATATGACTGTTCCTATTTTTCTAGACTATGTACATATTTTACAGTCAAGAAATTCAATTTTACAACACATTAGCTTTATGCCTTCAACTCAAACCCAATTGAATATGAGAATACATACATAAAGGAAAAATTTCACCAAAAACCAAAAGATGTCACTCACAAATAAAGGAGAAAAATAAATTTATTTACTCACTGTTAACCCTAATGAGGGTTTTTGACTGTGTTCACAAGAAATCAGATATTTTACTCAAATCAAAGCCAAATTACATAAGACAAATTGTAATTGGAAGGTGATTGAACTATTGATCATTTACAAAAAATGAACCTTGCATACCAGTCTATACCATTCCATACAAGATCTGGAAACAATGAATTTTCTGGAAAATATGCATAAAATCAAAGTTTTCACTTTATTTTCTTCAAAAATTCAACCACCTACACTCAACCAAACATACAATGGCCCTTTTAAAGGAATTCATAACTATCTCATGACCTTCTAACTAATTTCAAATTCCTAAACTAAAAATAAGACCCTTCAACTTCCAAGTTACAACTTTTGTTTTGTAATTTTGCACTTTTGAAAGGCAACATTTTACATTTTTGCAATTTACCACAAACCAAATAAACTTGAACCCTCATAATGACTTTTAATGACCTATAAGTGCACAAGGTGAATCTTTTAATCCTCATTACAACGTAAAGATATCAAAATTTCTCAATTTTCCAAAATGGGAACATGGTTTTGCAAAGGTGCTCCTGCACCAAAAATCAATTATATTTTCTTCATGTTGTTTGCATCTCATCAAATCAACCAAGGTATTTTTTGGAGTCATATGCACTTGGAAATGATTTATAAATGCATCAAATTGTTCATTGAATGAACAAATTGAATTGTTTGGTAAAGATGAGAACCATTCCAAGGCAGTGTCTTTTAAGGTCCTAGGAAACAATTTTGCTAACAGTTTATCATCAAGGACAAAATCACTACATAAGGCGGTGTAAGCATTAACATGGTTAGAAGGATCTCCCTTCCCTCCATATTTCTCAAATCTAGGAATCTCTATTCCTTGTGGCATCGGTGTTTGCAATATTTCCAAAGATAGTGGGCTGCTTCGAACATAATAGGTGGGTGGTCCATTCTGATTTTGGTTTATGGTGGATATTTGTTTTTGCATGGAGGAGATGGTTTGGAAAAGTTGTGTTATGAGAGGGTTAGTGTAAGTGGTATGAGGTGGAAGGGAAAGTGAAAGGAATACTTATAGATGGTATGTGGAAGAGGATAGAACATGCGATGCACATAAGAATTAGGAATGCTAGCAGGAATAGTCGAGGAAGGAATCACATTACTAATTTGTTGCATTGTTGTTGTGACTTGAGGAGTGGTATAGGTAGGTATGGATGCTATATTTGAGGGAGGAGGAGTGTGAGGTCCTCCTTGGCTAACCACAGTGTTGGTTGGTTGAGAAACACTAGAGATTGAAGGAACATGTTTTTGGTATATCTCAACTATTTGTTTCATAACGTCCAGGCCTTCTCACTTTCAAGCATGCGATGGAAGTTTTCTATGGTTAGAATTATAGTGGTTGAAATTTTTTCAAGACACACTTGATGTTGAAGATGTGTTAAGTCCTCATGAATGTTAATGATTTTGTCTTGCAAGATGTGATTGTTTTGTGTGTCAACTTGCATGTTATTGGAAGGAAAAGAGTTGCTAAAGGTAGGATCCATGCCTAGTGTACTAGTTGCAATACTAGGAGTGAAAGATTTAGATAACCCAAGATCCACAACGAATGTATTATCATGGGATAACATGAGTCTTGAACTTCTTCTCACTAAGGTATTAGCAATAGGACACCAAACACATGCAAAGGTTTCTAAATGTAGGTGAATGCGAATGCAATGTAAACTAAGAGCAATAAAATGTTGCTAACTACAATGCTAGAAACTGTAACAAAAATGCAATAACAAAAAACATAAAAGCAGAAAATGCTCTGAAAATGATAGAAATTACAGTGCAGAATGCGCAAGAGGACTAAGTTGCCCAGTGTGGCGAATTAGTCCCAATAGTGATTTTTTTGAGATTTTTCAGAATTTTTAAATGGAATTTTATGATTTTGAAGTTTTCAAATGTAGGTATAACATGAAAATGCAATTTTTTTTGAATTTTTAATGAAATACAGTGCAAAAATTTAAGCTATATGAGCTTTTCACAAATGCAATTTTTAAAACCCTAGGATGCAAAACAATGCAAAACCTAATGCAATGTTGATGCAAGTTATGTCTAGGATGTGAATGCACTTAAAATAAGAATTCAAATGTTCTAAAGTCGGGTTCACCAAAATGTGGACACCAATTTTGGTATCAAAGGTTCTCTTGCACTTCTAGGGTTTTTCACCTAAAAGGAGAGAGATGGACCAAAATGTGTAATGTCCCCACTCAAAACTATGCAAGTATGAATGAAATATGCATAAATGCAATGTCTAAATACAATAAACTAATAAAAGATATGAATTATTAATGTAAAACCTAAGAAATGCAAGTTGTTTAAAAACACAGTGATGTATGCAAAAGGACCTAAGAATGCAAGTAAACAATAATAGAAATGGAAGAGACTGGAGAGGTGCACCTGGAAACTGAAATGTGATGCAAAGAGGCTCTAGAATCCTACATAATTTTTTGTTGAGGCCAACTAAGACACTTACGCCAAGCTGGGTGACTTAGTTCCGTTTCAGGGAGATTCTGCCAGAACAAGTTTATGCCAAATGGGTATCAGGAAATGCAAAAATCACTTTTCAGGCCTGGCAGTGGGACTAATTCACCACAAATGGCGACTTAGTCCACTTGGAAATCTCGAGAAATTTAGGGCAAGAATCTGTAGCTTTTGGTGTGCACTTCTCTTGTTGACAGGTGTCCGAATTTGGTTCTGCAGAAATCGGGCTAAAAAAGGTCTCCAAGCTTCAATCAGGGCTTTTGTTGACTTGAATGACTTTGATGGATTGTTGACCACTTTTTAACACCTTTCCTTTTGACAAATCTACATACAAGACCTGCAAAACACACATGCAAAGAGGGGAAAAAGAGTTAAGGGTTAGAGAATAGGGGTTTGCCTTGGTCAAACCACAATTTGGTAATCAAACCCTTGAAAATGAAATGAAATAAAGAGAGAATTATGAATGAACAACATGCAATGTCACAACTCACCAGACCCTTGATGTAGAAATATGAAGATATGCAAGAAGATGCTCCAATGGATGCTTGATAATGCTTAGAATGCTTGAGAATTATGAATGAATGTATGCAAATGTGTGGATGAATGTATTAGACTAATGAGGGTGAAAATGAGAGGAAAAACCTTTATTTATACTTGATTTTACAATATTTCCTGAAAATAATACATCACAGGCCGACCTCAAGTTTAAGAGAATAATATCCCACTAGAATTTTAAAATAATTTTGATTTTTGTGCCCAATGGGACTAAGTCGCCCCAAGTGGCGACTTGGTCCCACCAAGATAATTTTACTGGGTGTCAAAAATTAAAGTGTATTTAATGATGTTTAACAGGATTATTCTCCGAAACACACTTAAGTAAGGCCGAAAAGTGCATTAAGGGGTCATTTAAACATAAGAAAGGGTTGAATTAGTGATGACAAGCCTAGAAAAGCGTGAAAGTTTGTTACAACACTTTACAACACTTTGAAATAAGACTTGGTAAGTGATAAAAAGAGGTTATTTAGGTGAATTATAATGAAAAGGTCCTAGAAAAGTGTGAAAGTGGGTTACAACACTTCACAACACTTTTATAAGACATCCTAGAATTATTAATGATTCACAATGGTCCAAGACCTAATGTGAATATGTTGACCACATTACAACATTAAATCTAGGAAAAATCAAGCCAAAGTCCATAAGAAAGACTCAAATGAGCGTAAAAATGTCCAAGTATACATTTTTTGGCGAGAAAACAATAATGAGCCTAGATTATGAGATGGGATTAACCTTATTTATAGGACGATTGATATATACAAGATGTACAATATTTACAAGAGGATTTTGATTGCAAAAAGTTTAGGAATGGGATAGTTATCCAAATGACAAGAGGATGGGGTTGATGGAAGCAATAGTGGATTAGGTAGATATAAAAGAGGTAGTACTAATGACAGTAGGATATATGGTATTAGATTACATGAGGGTAGACTATAGCTAGATGCCAATGACAAGGGATTATGGGATGGAATGATTATATAGATGAATGGATAGAGAGATAAGGATAGGGATATGGAAGGATGATAAGATAAAGGGATAGAGAGATAAGGATTTGGAGATGGAAGGGATTATTGAATGGATGGTGGATTGATGGATAGGGGATGAGTGGGATTTGTTTGGTGGAAAATAAGCATGGATTTGTTTACCATGGACTATGACACAAATAAATATGATTCCACACTCTAGATATTTCATGTGTGATGAGGTAAGAGGAAAGGAAGATAGGAGGATGTCAAGATAAGGGAGATATATTGATGATAGCATGATGGGGAGGATAAGAAATATGATAGTGTGTGGATAGAGGGAATATAGGCCAAGAGGGGTCCAAATTATGTATAAATATTTCCCCTATCTATCATTTTTTTGTATCAATATCACAAGGAGGACAAAAGGATTGAGATAAATTGGATATGATAGGTAGAATGGGTAAGGTAGGTTGGATGGAGGAGATGAAGGATGGGGATGCTTAGAATGAAGTTTCCCCCAAGTGTGGAGAGAAAATGGATGAGGGATTTACACATGACACTTTTTTTTAGGTTGTCATCATGGTACTTGTTCAAGGCACCTATGTGCCAAGTTTTCACCATTAGATAAATTTTTCTTTTTACTATTTTTTTTAATTTTTTGCTTTTTCAAATTTTTTTGGATTTTTAGAAAAACGTGTAGATAAATATGGATGAGGATAGGGATTTAGATGATTGGATTTATCAAATAGGTGATAAGGAGATGGAGGAAGGACTCAAGAATCTAATTCCATACAGAGGTAATAGGAGCCCATTTTGGAGTGACCATTGGATGTTGGTACAACCTTATTAAGATAGATGGATTATGAAAGGGCATGGATTAAAAGGATTTAATGGGGGAGATATGTGGGATAATGGATGGGAGGTGAGGGTGATGTGGGGATGTTTTTAGGACCAACGTTGGCACATAATGTCGTGGATGTGGAATGATAGGAGGAGGAATGGATGGATAATGTGGGGATGATGGAGGAGTTAGGGTAAATTTTGAGACATAGGGACCAAAAATGGATTTAGGAGATAGAGGTTGAGGATGCTTAGATTTTGAATTAGCAGCATTAGATTCCATTATGGATTATTTATTTGAATGCATTGCATCTTTTTTCTTTGGATCCACATGGTTTTGATTTTTTTTTTAATTTGGTAGGCCTTTGTTACTTTTAATATTGATTGATATTTTGGATTGGATTTATCTTTGTTTCACCATGCTTCTTGGAGTGGACATGGTGATCTCTATATCCATGTGGATGTTTGGTTGTATGAATTTTTACTTTGGCATCCAAATTGCTTCCAATAGCAATGGTATGGGTGCGAGGAGATGGATGATGTGGAGAGAATATGAGTAGAGTGATAAAGGTAATATTTTGGAGATGGTGCATAGGTGGAGTATGTTGGATGAAGTTCATGTAGGTGTGCCTTTGTTGATCCTTTGGGAATTATGAGTGGGATGTTTATGATGGGTGATAGGGATAGATGATTGGTGGATGAAGGGATGAGTGATATGAGATGGAGGATAGGATATAAGGGCCCAAACTAGACTTGTCGATGGAGGATGTGTGGTGGCAGATTGTGGGACATAAGGACTCAAAATGGATTTTGAGGATAAAGGAGGGATAGCGATAATGTTTTTAGGTATGTATGATGGAGGAGGAAGGATCAAAACAATTTTTTTGGAGGAGTGATGGGAAGCACCTATTTTCCCATCTTTTCAATCTTCACTCTCTCTCTCGTCAATTATTTATATCACCAAGAACAACAACAATATTTGCTCTTTCAATTCAAAGCTTACATTTTTAACAACACTTATTTGCTTGAATGGACTCCCTCTTTGCAGTTGGACAACAGTTACCTGTGATCCCTCTTCTAACTATGTCCTCACCCTAAATTTATCTAACATGAACTTACATGACATCATCTCTCCTCTCCTCAAGAATATCTCATCTCTTCAATCCCTTCATCTCTCTAGTAATTCCCTCTCTGGTACCATTCCACCTCAACTTAGCTAACTTCCATGTCTATAGATACTCTAGCTAGGCCACAATAAATTACAAGGTATCATTCCGCCTACTCTCTCTTCTTTTCATAGTTTAGTTTATTTGGAATTGGAATAAAATGATCTTAGTGGTATCATTCCTCATGAATTGGGAATGCTTCCTCACCTTCAACATATTAACCTTTAGGAAAATAAGTTATTTGGCACCATTCCTAGTTCTTTAGGAAATCTGTTTGCCTTAGTTGTGCTGCAAGTATGAGTAGTTGGTGTTTTAATTGATGTCAACATGTTTGGGGGAGATTTTTGTAGGCTTATGTTTGTGTTGTCATTTATGACTGATGATGGTTGAGAAGTTGTGTTGATGCTTTGATTAGTTTCATTATGTTGTCATTAGTAAGTGCTATTGGTGTCAACCTCTAGCATTGCTTTGATAAGCTAATTTTTTTGGTGGATGTTGTTGGTTTAGTGGTGATGAAGAAGTACTAAAGATGATGAGTATGTGTCTTTGGTACTTGGTTTCCAAGTGCTTTTGAGAAAATTTGAATAAAAGAGGAAACAATGTGTTGTAGAGGTGTTTTGGTGTACAATGTGGTGTTCTAGTTTTGCTCTGCATTTCTTCTATGTTGAAGATCTACTTGTGCAATTGAGATATGTTGGTCAAAAGTGTTTAGAGGTTCTATATCTATAATTTCTTGGTTTGGATCATTATGCAAATAGATTTGTGTTCACCAATGTGTGAACTATGTTGCATTGGTGTCTAGGAGAAATGCTTTTGCTCCGCATTTCTTCGCAGTATGGTTTCTAGTCTTGTGATTCTAGAAGTGTGTTGATAATGATAATATTTACCTTTAATCAAAGTTCTCTGTGGTTTGGTGCTTTCAAAGTTGGTTTCTTGAGTTATAGAGTATGAAATATTGTCTGAGTGTACTGTGTGTGTACATTCTTCAAGTGAAAGTTATTATGAAGGAATTTGTTGGATTTTAGGGTGTTTGTGGAATATTCTAGATTGTATTCAAGTTTTGTGTGTGTTTTGCAAGCCATCTTTGGATTTGAGGAAGAATGCACTTAAACATTAATGGTGTTTACACTGGTTCGACCGACCTTGGGTGTTTACACTAATTGTGGATTTGCTTCGATGATTGTGGAAGTGTGGCATGGTGTATATGTATGATTTAGGTCTGATTTAAGAAGTGGTGTGGTTCACTTTCATTCCTTTCCACCGTGGGAATGCTTTGTGCCAACCTAATTTGAATTTGCATGATTAAGGTGCATAACTAACCTTGGAGAATGTTTTCAAGGTTGAAGAAGGTATAAATAAGTGTTGTGTTGATGGAGAATTGAGTAGTGAAGTGTACGATGTGAATTGTAGAGTTGTGAAGTGAGAATTTGTGAAGTGTAGTGTGAGCTTAATGAGTTAGACTACTGGAAGAAGTGAGTAGAAGGTGTCTACAATCTTCAAAGAGACTTTGAATGTGTTGGTGATGCTATGGTGGACTTTTCTATTGAATTGAGATGGATTTCTCACTATAACATCCTTCTTTCTTCTTTTCTTTAATTTGGCAATGAGCCTTTGGTAGTGAGCCCTTCTTTCTTTTGGGTAGTGAGCCCTCTAACAGTGAGCCTATTGTATTTGGTGTTGCAATTACTTTATGTTGTGAGCTAATCCTCACCGTGATTTTCCCCTTCTTGGATTATCCACATAAATGTGGTGTTCTATTGTGCATGATGTTGATGTGTTTCATTTTCAATTATTTTCTTTCATGCTAAATCATTCTAACAGATTAAGAGTTAATTAAGTTGATGTGGATCTGAATGTTTATGATGGTTTTGGATGTTTTAATGTACAACTAATTCACCCCCCTCTCAGTTGTCTTGTGTACATTCAAATATTGGTATTAGAGCAAGGTTCCTTGGAAGAAATATTAACCGCTTGAGGTAGATCTAGGATGGTGCACAAGAGGGATGCTCCTTTGTTTAATAGATCAAACTATGGTTTCTGGAAGACAAGGATGGAATTCTTTCCGATATCTCTTGGATTTATAGTTTGGAAGTCTATTGAGCTAGATATACTATTCTTACTAGTGGTCCAAAGACTGATGATGAAATCAAGGCCTATGTGAACAATTGTAAAGCAAGGTATGCTCTTTTAAGTGGTCTTTCTTATACTAAACTAGTGAAAGTTATGAGTTTGAAATTTGTTAGAGAGATTTGGACAAAGTCAGAAAGTATTTATGAAGGAGATGATAAGTTCAAGCAAGCTAAGATGCAAAATCTAAAGATCACATTTGAGAACTTGTGGATGTCTAGAGATGAAAACATTAAAAGTTGCATGTAGAAGGTGGATGAAGTTGTCAATTCCATCAGGGGTCTTGGTGGAAATATTGAAGAAGAAGTGGTAAAGAAGGTACCGATAACTCTTCCTAAATCTTATAGTCATAAAGTTTATGATATTGAGGAAGTTCAATATTTAAGAAAATATTCTAGAGATTAGTTGTATGGTGCTTTATCTACTTTTGAAATGAGATAAATTGGTACAAGTAATACAAAATTTGAGACTACTTTTAAGGATGGAAAATCAAAGAAGACTAAGGAATTAGATCAAGAGGATCTTGATGATGTAGAAGCAAAAATTATGAGGAAAATGAAAAAGGGTACTAGTAATAGAGAGGTAAGCTTCCTTTCAAATGTTTTAGTTGTGGTAAAATAGGTCATTATGCTTCAAGGTGTCCAAACAGAGCTTTTAATGACAAGAACAAAGAAAACAAACGTAAATCAATCAAGAAAAGTTATTATGTTAGAGAAGATGCTAGTATATATGATAATGAATTTGATTATGGGGATGATGAAGATAGTGAATGCTTGTTCATGGCTATTAAAGATGAAACTAATTATGCTAACTCTGAGAGATGTGTGAAGGAAAGTGCTCCAGAAATAGGTCACAATTCTATGGTGACTGCTCTTCATGCTAGAAAGGAGAACTACTAGATTATTGATAGTGGATGCTCAAATCATATGACCGATGACAAAATTAAGTTTGCTAAACTTGAGAAATATGAATGAGGTATAGTTTTAAATAAAATTTCGGTGATGATACATCTGCTAAGATATGTGGAAAAGGTTCTATCAGTTTTGATGGAAAGCATAATACATATGATGTTCTTTATGTTAAGGGTTTGAGACATAACCTTTTGAGTGTTGGACGAATGTTTAGCAAGGGATATAATCTTATGTTTCAAGATATGGGTGTGAGATCAAAATAAGCTTTGTAATTGTAGTTGCTATTGGAAGAAGGACAGAAGAAGGACAAATGGAAATATTTATCACCTCAAAGGTGTTGATGGTCACTCAATGACTTAGATTAATTAAATTTTGCTATTGCATAAAAGGATGTGTCATATTAATTTTGATTTCCTAGTGAGGATTAGTTCAGTTCAAGCTATGAGAGATCTTCCAAGGATTACAAATCCCATTAATGTTGTCTGTAATGAATGTCAAATTGGGAAGCAAGCAAAAAGAAGTTTCAAAGTCAAAGATAAATCTACTACCAAACTGTTGGAGTTGGTGTATACAGACCTTTGTGGTCCTACCAGAGTAATAATTTTTCAAGGTGATAGGTATTTCATGCTATTGATTGATGATTATTCTAGAATGACATGGGTTACTTTTCTCAAAGAAAAATATAAAGCTCTAGATAATTTTAAAGCATTCAAAGTTATGGTTGAGAATGAAATGGACATGAAAATCAAGTGTTTGATGTTTGAAAAAGGTGAAGAGTTCACCTCCAATGAGTTTAACAATTTTTGTGAGAATCATGGGATAAAGAGGCATTATCTTCCCCTAGGACTCCTCAGAAGAATGGAGTGGTTGAAAGAAAGAATAGGACTATTCAGGAAGCTACAAGAACAATGATGAAAGAGGTAAACCTACTGGAAGTCTACTGGAAAGAAGAAATTCATACTGTTGTTTACATTCTTAATAGAGTTCAAGAAAGAGAAAACAATGCAAAGATTCCCTATGAGTTGTGGTATGGAAGGATTCCTATTGTCAAATAATTCAAAGTGTTTGGAAGAAAATGTTATATCAAAAGAGATGAAGAAAACTTAGGAAAGTTTGATACAAGATCCGATGAAGGTATCTTCCTTGGATATTCTACAAGAAGAAAAGCTTACCAGTGCTACAACAAGAGATTGAAGAAGATTACTGAAAGTACAAATGTCAAAGAGGATAAAATAATTTTGTGGTAATAGATGGATATGAATAAGATGAGTCC
The DNA here is from genome assembly GCA_007258455.2 of Sequoia sempervirens. Lineage (NCBI taxonomy): Eukaryota > Viridiplantae > Streptophyta > Pinopsida > Cupressales > Cupressaceae > Sequoia > Sequoia sempervirens. The sequence continues at coordinate 37,546 of VDFB02273967.1, forward strand.
TCTTGCAGAGAAAATGACAAAGATGAAGATAAAGAAAAAGAAAATCAGATGAGTCCTCTTACAAAGAAAATGACAAAGATGAAGATAAGGAAAAAAGAAGTTCAAATTGAAGAGGAAGAAGCTCCAGGAAAGATCCCTAAGAATCCTAAGTATGTGTAAAAGAATCATTCTAAAGATCAGACCATTGGTGACAAAAAGAAAAGGTGTTTTGACAAGGAGAAAAGTTTATATGGCTTAATAATAGGTAAACCTATGTTTACTCTCTAAAGTTGAACCTAAAACAGTGATTGAAGTATGCAAGGATGAGTATTGGATTAAGGCTACAGAAGAAGAACTAATGTAGATTGAGAAGAATTAGACTTGGGCTCTTATCCAAAGACTAGCAAACAAGAATGTGATTGGAACTAAGTGGGTATTTCAGAACAAACTAAATGAGAATGGAGAAGTGGTAAGAAACAAGGCAAGGATTGTGTGTAAGGGCTACTAACAAGTAGAAGGAATAGATTTTGAGGAGAATTTTCCTTGGCGGAAAGAATGGAAGCTATCTAGATGTTTTTGGATTTTGTAGCGCATAAAGATTTCAAAGTATATCAGATGGATGTGAAGTCTGCTTTCTTGAATGGTGAATTAGAAGAAGAGGTATACATTAAACAATCGAAAGGATTTCAGTTATTAGACAAATCGAATATGGTTTGTAGATTGAAAAAAGAATTATATGGATTGAAGCAACCTCCTAGATCTTGGTATGCAAGGTTGGATAGGTACTTGATACAACAAGGATTCAATAAAGGTACCATAGATAGTAATCTCTATTTCAAATTTGAAAAATATTAAATCTTGATTGTGGTTGTGTATGTTGATAATATAATCTTTGGAGGTAATAAAGCATTGTGCAAGAAATTTATAGAAGAGATGCAGAAAGAGTTTGAGATGTCTATATTTGGGGAGATGAATTTCTTCCTTGGGATACCAATCAATCAAACAAAGAAAGGTATAATCATTTCACAATCAAAGTATCTCAAGGAAATGTTGAATATTTTGGAATGGAAGATTCTAAACCGATATGTACTCCTATGGTTACTAGTTACAAGATAAGTAAGAATGATGAATCTCCTAAGGTTGATCAGAGCAAGTGTAGATCAATGATTGGAGGACTGCTATATCTAACTGCTACTAGACCATATATCATGCATGCAGTTTGTCTTGTGGCTAGATTTCAAGAATATCCTAAAGAGTCACATGTTGCAGTAGTGAAGAGGATATTCATATACTTGAAGGGCACTCCAGAACATGGCTTGTGGTATCTAAAGGATACTAATTTTTCTCTGAGTGCTTATACTGATGTAGATTGGGTAGGATGTGTTGATGACAAGAAAAGTACAAGTGGCAGTGTATTATTTATTGGATGTAGATTGGTGTCTTGGTTGAGCAAGAAGCAAGATTCAATATCTTTATCTACTGCAGAGGTAGAGTATATTGCAGCAGTAGCTTGCTGCACATAGGTGTTGTAGATGAAGAGAATTTTGAAGGATATTAGATTTGTATATGATGAACCAATTTCTATCTTTTATGATAATATAAGTGCTATTAACATTTCAAAGAATCTGGTGATGCACTCAAGGACAAAACATATCTCAATTCGGTATCACTTTTTGAGAGTGAAGGTTGTAGAGAATAAAGTGAAGCTTGAGTATGTGCCTACAAAGGACTAGGTTGCTGATATATTCACTATGGCTCTTCCTAAGGATAATTTTGAGTATCTTTGAGAGAATTTATGGGTTATTACCCCTCCTTTAAACTAGATGCATATGGATATGCATTAGTCTAGTGGATTTCAAGATTCATTCCTTTTTTTGGACTAATTTTGGAGGCTACCTCTTAGGGGGAGTAGGTAGTGCTTTGTTGGTTGTTGCATTTAGCGAGAGTTAGTGTTGGTATAGGTTGGTGTTGTCCTTTGTTGTTGTTTGGTACAATTTTTTGTGTGCTCCTAAGGGGGAGTATGCAAAGCAGTAAAGAGAGAACGTATGTATGTTTGATGTCAAAGGGAGAAAAATGCAAATGTGTTGCCCTTTACCATTCATGTCAAAGGGGGAGAGAAAAATAATGTGAAAAGAAAATATTTAGTTGTAAAAGGGAGATATAGTAATGTGAAAAAGGAGAGTATGATGTAAGTGGGAGAAAGAAAGAAAGACTCGATATGGAGCAATATGTTGGTGATTAGAGTTGTTATGTTTGTTGTTGATAGCTTTTCACATCATGTGTTGCCATAAATGAAAAATGGGGATATTGTTGCAGGATTATGTTTGTGTTGTCATTGATGACTAATGATGGTTGAGAAGTTGTGTTGATACTTTGATTAGTTTCATTATGTTGTCATTAGTAAGTGCTTGGTGTCAACCTCTAGTGTTGCTTTGATAAGCTTCTATTGGTGGATTTTGTTGGTTTAGTGGTGATGAGGAAATACTAAAGATGATGAGTATGTGTCTCTGGTACATGTTTTTCAAGTTCTTTTGAGAAAATTTGAATAAAAGAGGAAACAGTATGTTGCAGAGGTGTTTTGGTGTACAGTGTGGTGTTCTAGTTTTGCTCCACATTTATTCTGTGTTGAAGATATACTTTTGCAATTTAGATATGTTGGTCAGAAGTGTTCAGAGATTCTATATCCAAAATTTCTTGGTTTGGAGTGTTGTGTAGAGAGAGTTGTGTTCATCAGTGTGTGAACTATGTTGTAGTGATGTTTAGGAGAAATGGTTTTGCTTCACATTTCTCTGTAGTTTGGTTTCTAGTCTTGTGATTCTAGAAGTGTGCAGATAATTATCATATCTACCTTCAGTCAAATTTTTTATGGTTTAGTGCTTCTGAAGTTGGTTTCTTGAGTTACAAAGTATGGAAGGTTGTCTAAGTGTACTGGGTGTGTACATTCTTCAAGTGAAAGTTTTTGCAAAGGAATTTGTTGGATTTTAGGGTGTTTGTGGAACATTCTAGATTGTTTTCAAGTGTTGTGTGTGGTTTGCGAGCCGTCTTTGTATTTGAGGAAGTGTGTACTTAAATATTAATGGTGTTTAGACTAGTTTGTCAAACCTTGGGTGTTTACACTAATTGTGTATTTTCTTTGGTGATTGTGAAAGTGTGGTGTGGTTTATATGTATGATTTGGGTCTAAGTTAAGAAGTGGTGTGGTTTTCTTTCATTCCTTTCCATCGCGAGAATGCTTTGTCCTGACCTAATTTGAATTTACACGATTGAGGTGCATAGTCGACCTTGGAGAAAGTTTTCAAGGTTGAAGAAGGTATAAATAAGCGTTGTGTTGATGGAGAATTGAGTAGTGAAGTGTGTGATGTGAATTGAAGAGTTGTGAAGTGCAGTGCAAGCTTAATGAGTTAGACTACTGGAAGCAGTGAGCAGAAGGTGTCTACAATCTTTAGAGAGACTACAAATGTGTTGGTGATGCCATGGTGGAATTTTCTGTTGCATTGAGATGGATTTCTCATTATAACATTCTTATTTCTTCTTTTTTGTAATCTAGTAGTGAGCCTTTGGTAGTGACCCCTTCTTTCTTTTGGGCAGTAAGCCCTCCGACAGTGAGCCTATTGTATTTTGTGTTGCAATTACTTTATATTGTGAGCTAATCCTCACCTTGGTTTTTCCCTTCTTGGGCTTTCCATGTAAATTTGGTGTTCTATTGTGCATGGTGTTGATGTGTTTCAGTTTTTGTTATTTGCTTTCATGCTAAATCATTCGAACAGATTAAGATTTAATTAAGTTGATGTGGATCTAAATATTTATGAGGGTTTTGTATGTTTTAATGTACAACCTCATTCACCACCCTCTCAGTTGTCTTGTGTGCATTCAACCAGTTGAATTAGATTTGGGAATGAATGATTTCATAGGTACCTTTTTGCATGCTCTCTCCACTTGCCAGGGTTTGCATGACCTAAGACTAACCTATAACTAGTTGCATGGCAACGTTCCATGCAAAATGAGTCTCCTCACCAGCTTGAAGATCCTTTACTTGGTAGGAAACAATCTCACTAGTACCATTCTCCATTCCTTAAGAAATATATATGCCTTAGTTGAATTAGAATTGGAACTAAGCTAGCTCAGTGGATGTATTCCATGGGGCATTGGTACCAAGCTCTCCAATTTGCAAGCCCTCCTACTATAGGAAAATTAGCTTATTAGAAACATACCAAATTCCATTGGAAATAATTCCAATCTTATAAATCTTACTTTAAGCAAAAACAAGCATAGTGAAATGGTACCAATGGAGCTTGGTAAGTTGAACCTCCTTACCTTGCTTTACATAAATGAAAATCAACAAGTGTTAGTGACAACAATAATGCATTATCTTTCCTCACTGCTCTCAAAAATTTCTCCCACTTGGAAATACTAATTTTTTTAAATAAACATTGAAGAATTCACAATTATTTAACAAAATAAATAAAAACAAGCATTGTCATTTTCTTCTTGAGTCCCAAACACTTCTTCCTCATTCTTACTACCATTCTAATATTTTTTATTCTCCTTACATTTTTTTGTCCCATCCTTTCCTCTTTTCTTTGCAAGGCCCTTATTTTCATACATCATATAGACCCATTTTTAAGATTCCTAGCCTAATTTAATGGCATTATTGCTTTAACATTTAACACTAGAATTTATAAGAAATACCTTCATATTGTGAGTCCAATGTAAAATAATAAAAATGAAAAAATGAAAACATTTCACACCCACTTTCCAACTTCATTTTCCCTTGAGAAGGCTCCTCACTAAATTGTTGCATTCATTTTTTTTAGAAAAGGATGTATGCTTGACAATCAAAAATTAGATTAACAAATTTAAATTAAAAACTTAGGATGAAACAATAGAAAGATTTAGATATTAAATATCAAAATTTTTTTTAGGAAAACACAATAAGGCCCCATTATTATAAAATGTGAAAGCAACAATAATAACCATTTAAGAAACAAAAAAATAGGACACCAAAAAAACATAAGATCTTGCTAGGCCAACAACACCATGCAAAAGAATGACATGGAATAAAATTAATTTTTCCCCTTGTAATCCCAATTATCTTGAAATTCAATAGGAAAACCATATTTCCTTTTAAATGCATCATTACACTTCTGATTGAGTGTGGGCAATCCCTACACAAACAAATTTTAAATAAATATATTAGCAATATCTATTGAAAACTACTAGCTCCAATACTACATATGGAACCAAAATAAACTAAACACCAATGCCTATTGAAGAAGATTAATCATAAATATAATAAATATTTAAAGGTTTAATATTAATGTATCTATCTAAAATACCTATGTATTAGTTACAATCATTGAAAAAGGACCGACACACCTCATGCTATATGTCGTAATGATATCAAAGTCTATAAAAACTATAGTTAATGAAAAAAGGTGTTATGAGATTGGCATGCATCTTCATTGTATTTAAAATATAAGTAAAAGTGGGGGGAAATGTGATGATGAAAATTGCACACCAAGCACTTTTCCCATTAGTTTTGGATTCATTTTGACTTAGTTATCCTTATAATGCAATAAATAGCATACAAGTTACATGTTTTTACACTAAGAATTGGTATATTAATTAATCATAGTCTAATTCTACTCTACACATCCCAAGGATCTCACTACAATATTTAGTTTATCTATTCACCTTACCTAGATCATTTTTGAAATGAAAATTTCAACCTAATTTAAATTTTTGGTGTGAATTTGACCCTCAACTTTTAAAATTTAAATTTTAAATTGATCTCATGGCTTTCACCTCCAACAATTTGTTTCATCTCAACTTGAAGAATAAAATATTTCAAATTATATTCTGTTACTCATAAACACGACCCCCCCTTTTTAACTATCTTACCTTATTTTCCTTAGTCATTTTACTTAAATTCATGTTTGGGCGGTGTTTGTTGTACTTCTTGAACTCAAGCGGGGTTTTCATTAGTTCCTCTAACCTCCCATTTTACCGCTTGTATTGTTACATCTTTGGCTAAGCGATGTTTTGTGACTTTATTCAAACTTACCGTTTCTTTGAAGGAGGGTATAGGTGTGCGAATAACCTGTGTGACAAGTTGTCATGTGTCAGAAGTTACTTAGTAGCTTACCCCACAAGTTATGTTAGTGAGCGGTATTCTTTTAACTATTTGGAATCCAGGCGGTGTTTTGCTAGGTTATACGAACTACCTGTTTTTTTGCCCAGAAAGCTTTTCAGCAACTAATGTAATGATCATGAGTTTAATTCACATAACCAGTGCATAATGTAGCAAAATAAATCTACATTTTCAAGACACAATATGAACAAGAGCACAGAGATATAAAAAAAAGATATTTTATTTATATATAAGTACGTATGTACATTGCATCAACACTACAAAATTGGTCAATTCAACTACAAAAGCTGGTATCGATAACAAAAAAAACAAAAGGGAGACATTTTGTTCAGGAACATAGGGTAGATATCAGGGCTTAGATGCCCTCAATCACAATTTGGAGGCAATCAATCTGAGCAGGGGACAACAGGTTCTCATGTGACTACAAGAATTGCACAAAGAGCCCCATATCATTCCTTACAATCCCTGCACAAAGAAGAGCAATTGCTTCCTCCAATGTCTCATTTTGAAGAGCCTATACAAATGGTGTCAGCTACCAGTCCACTCCAAGGATAGTGACTGAGCCGAGCAATAGCTACATTGACATGATGATGGAATTCGGGCCTCACTAGGTGTTCTAATGCTTTTACACCCTAGTCGCAGTGGCGAGAGGTCCTAATGACTATGTACACAAAACACTCAAGCATGGTAGTACTGTGTACATGTGTGTGGCTTAGAAATGCTTCACCTAGAATACTACAAAGCACCTCTTCTTCCACCTTGCTCTGTATCACAAAAACCACCTTTAGTTGATCTGACAAATGCTTGAACAATAGGCTGCATTCAATCTCCTCTAGAATAATGAAGTCATTCACACAATCACCATCACTCTAAGTGCTCGCCATGTTGGATGCTTCTGAATAGTGGAGAGTGGTGACGTTGGTTGAATTTATAGAAGATTGGTTGGACATTGGCACTTTCTCCCAAGGAATTTAATGAGATGGCAATTTAGTTTGGATTAATGGCTGATTTGAACCAATTTAAATTACATTTCCAATCGGATAGTATACACGTGCTTATCGTATGGTGTCTCCTTGATGTTGCATTAATTATTCAATTGTGTGAAAGGTCATTCGACGACTGTTGGCGAGATAAATATTAGTTTTCTTGCTCGATGCCCTTTCATTTGTCAGGTTAATTATTCTGACTGATCTTTAGTAGTTTTCAAGAAGATGGGAAGAAACAAGACGATCGCTAAATTTAGTAATGACTTTGGTGACCTTTCAGTGGGGTTGGTTCGCTATATATTTGAAAATGGAGAGAAAGACAGGGGTTCTCCAGATATACACCTTGTGGTGTTATCGAGAGAGCTTTAGTCATTTATTTCATGCTGTAATAGTTCATGATCTTTGTGTTATGAATTTAATGTGATGCTTAGTATGTTGATCTATGTATTATGCACGTGTGATATAGTTATGTCTTCTTTGTGAGATAAGCTTTATGGTGTCCATTTATTACAGTATGATCTTATTTCCTTTGATAGGATAGTCATAGGCTTTTCAATCTTTGTGTTGATTGTTTATGGCTGTGATTTACGCTTTCGCGTTAGTTTCATATTTATGAATTGGCGTATGTTGTCTTTCTTTCTTTCTAGTGAAAAGAATACACGTGTTCATTAGTTTAGATAAATTCATTGCATATCATTTGAGGGAGTTGTACCTCCAAAATTCAAAGAAAATCCACAAATGCAATTGTCGTCTTTTCGAGGTTGTTAGTAGATTGATACTAGTGCTAAATTAGGCTGAGAGTCATTTATTTTTTAGCATATTTATCATGAGCCATTTCATTCTCTAACATATTCCAAGGTGTCTTACAAAAGGATAAACCCCAATTTATGTTAAGACATCAAGAAGATCCAAGATCTAGAATCTAGACATCAAACACATACTTGTATCATTATTTAAGGATATCTAAGAATTCATTGCCATATTATTATTACATAATTAGCAATAGATAGGCAAATTAAAATATTGTGTGTTATCTTTTATCTTTGTTTACAAGTCACTAAATGGTTCTACTAGGGGTTTGACTAAGTAGAACATGCCCTTCGCCTAGAAATCTATCACTCTATTGATTAAAGGTCTAAATATTCAAAATGTATGGTGAATCAATTTTTAATCACAAAAATTGTTATGTCAATTTCATGTAGAACAAATCAATTCCATATAAGGGCATTTGCAAGATCATGATGGGCCAAAAATTGGAAATAAGAAAAAAAAAGATGTTTTTACTTCGCCAAAATCGTGAAACAAAAAGTTGACTTTTTATATGGGTCAAGTGAAATTTGAATTTGGTTTGGTAATATCAAACCAAAATAGATATCTATTAGTAATGGATACCCATTAATAACAAATATTTGTTTCCTAAAATATTTTTCATCAATTTAATCCATTTTGAAAAGAAAAACAAATATCTTTTTTGAAAAGAAAAATGGATATCCATTTTTTGTAAGTATTTTAATTAATTTTATATTCAAAAAATGGATATAGGTAGGTGATCTCGTTCTCTATGAGAATCAAAGATATCTGTTTTGAAAAGCCCAAAAAAGAGCACTTCAATAAAATGGGCATAACTTTTGCATTACTTATTAGAATTTTGACTTTTTACATGCGTTGGAAAGGAGATTCAAAGATCTACATAATGGATAAGATAATTTTGATAGATTATGCACCAAAAATTAATTATAATCATTTTAATTTCCTCCTTGATTTTTAAAATCTTAAACATGCTCATAATTCTTGCATACAAAGTATTTTTTTGTGTTTTTTCGCAATAATCATCCTAAATGACTTGAAACATTACAGTAATAAATAATGAAACATTTAAATTTTTTGTACTAAGGAGAGTAAAAATTTGCATAAATCGTCATAGAAGGCCTCTTTGTTGTATTTGATCCTATGCACACCTTTGCCCAAGTTGAACTAGGAGAACATATCTCTCTCTCTCCTTCTCCCCCTCTATTTATTTAGCTATCTATCCCTCTCCCGCTCTCCTTCATTCTCACTCTCTACCTATCTCTCCCCTTTTCCCTTACTCTACCTATATCTATATCTCTCCTATCTCTTTCTCTCCCTCTCTACCTAATTATCTCCCTTTCTCTTCCCCTTTATCTTTCCCGGGTTATATATATCTCTACATATCTATCCCTCTTTCTATATCTATCTCTCCATGTATCCCTCTATCTATATCACTCCCTCTTTTTATATCTCTCTACTTCTCTCTCTCTCTATCTCTCTCCTCTCTATTATCTTTCCATCACCTCTTTTGTCTCTCATCTCTTTCCCCCTCTATCCATATCTCCCTATCTCTCTCTTTATCTCTATCTATATCTCATTATCTCTACCTCTCTCTTATTCATTCTCTCTCTTTCTCTATCCCTTTCTATCCATACCTTTCTCTACCTCTATCTCCTTATCTCTCTATCTCTCTCCCTATCCCTCTCTATCTCTCTATATCTCCCTCTATCATTATCTCTCCCTCTCTCTCTATATATTGGTCTATCTCTCCCCCTCTTCTTCTCTCTCTACCTCTCTACCTACTTCTCTCCTTTTCTCTACCTATATCTCTCTATCTACCCCCTCTTTATCTATCCCTCAATGTCCCTCCCTCAGGATCTATCTTCCCCCTCTCTATATCTCCCTATTTCTCTCTACCTCTTTATCTCTCCCTCTCTATCTCTATTTCTCTCTAGATGTCACTTTATCTTACCATCTATATCTCTATCTCCATATTCCTCTATATCTCTCTATCTCTTCCGCTCTATTACTAACTCCCCGTCTCTCTATGGTTGTATCTCTCCCTTTACCACTCTTTATCTATATATATATTCTCTCCCTGTCCCTCTATCTTCCTCTCTGACTTTCTATAGAGAGAGAGGGTGAGTGGAGATAGAGAGAAGTAGAGAGGGGAGGTTAAAGAGGTAGAGAGGAGAGAGAGAAGATAGATTTAGAGAGATATCTAAAGGGAGAGACATGGGAAAGAGGGAGGGATGGAGTGAGAGGTGCATAGAGAGAGAGAGAGGGAAGATAGAGAGAAGTGGAGATGGAGGGAGTAAGGGAGAGGTAGGGTGGGTAGGATATACATAGAGATGGGGGATAAAGAGAAGTAGAGATAGAGAGAGAGGTAAGGTGGGAGGGATAAAGGTAGAGGTAGGTAGAGAGAGGGAGGGTGAGGGGATACATAGAGAAGTATAGAGGGAAGGGGAGAGAGAGGTAAGGTGGGAGTGGTAGAGAGAGAGGGTGAGGGGAGATAAAGAATAGAGAGGGAAGGGGAGAGAGAGAGGTACATAGAGAGGGAGAGGGAGAGGGAGAGACAAGGAGAGAGAGAGAGTGGGGGAAGGAGGGAGAGAGGGATGGAGACGTAGGTAATGAGAGAGTGGTAGGGTGGGAGGGATAGAGGGGGAAGTAGGTAGAGAGAGAGGGTGAGTGGAGATAGATAGAAGTAGAGAGGGAAGGTGAGAGAGAGGTAGAGAGACATCTAAAGGGAGAGAGGGGGAATGAGGGAGGGATGGAATGAGACGCAGGTAGAGATAAATAAAGAGGGGAGATACAAAGAAGTAGAGAGGGAGGGAGGAAGGGAGAGGTAGAGATAGAGAGGTAGGGTGGGAGGTATATAGGGAGAGGTAGGGAGACAAAGATGAAGATGTTGATGGGAGATAAAGAGAAGTAGAGATAGAGAGAGACAATCAATGCTCCAACTTGGAGTTAATCTTGGTGGCAGGGACAATTTCCAAGACTTGTACTCATCCTTAATGTAGTTTCCTCAACAAGCTTCCTTTAACTTTTTGTCCTCATCTTCACATTTAGTTTTGGTATCAATTCAAAAGTCAAGGGATTATACAACCTTATTTATTGATAGTTTATTAACATAATCATTACAAACCTACAACAAGGAAATATTGGGTTTGCATATGAAATTAAAGTTGTATGGAAGGATTTCAATTTGGCTCTTGGAAAATCATTTTATCAATTTTGGAGAGTTGAAAACTATACCTTTTAAACATTGAATAGAACTTTCTAGTGGTGGTTTCTCTACTAAGACTTTGGTTAATTTGAAAGTTACAATTTTTGAACATACCTCAATAAAATTTGTTAAGGTTTTATATGACATAATTGCAATGGTAAGATCATAAGAGAAAATTGAAAATTTGTTAAATATATTTTTTCCTTATATTAACTCTTTTTTGTTTTATGATGTCTTTTTGCAGATAGTTTATAACATCTATCACTAAATTTGATGATAAATGTGTGTATATCAATATTATACAATAAATAATCAATTAAAATTAAATGATAATTTTTACAAAATATTACTCTATGAACATTTATAAAAAAATTTGACACACTAGAAGCAAATAATGGAAATCACCGACGAGGCAAACATACCCCATGTGAAAAGAGTATTGACAACAATGTGAGTAATGATGTGGGAGCATAGAAATGTCATCTAATGATCGAAATGAAGGCCAAACCCCACCATGCTCTCACCCTATTTCCCAAAGGAGTAATGCTACGGACAACCATCAATGCCAGGACAAAGGAAGTTTGTCAGATGTTATATCTTTGGCAGACACGTTTACAAAATTACAAAGGCGTGTGAAATGTTTGACAAAATGCCTCAAAGAAATGTGGTGTCATGTAATGCCACGCTTATAGGAATAAATCAAAACCAAATACTGTAAAACAAGACATGACGTAACTGTAAATACTGTGGACGACATGTATGTAAAATGTGGAATGATAAACAAGGCACGGGAACTGTTTGACAATATGCCCAAGAGAATACAGCAATGGTGTGATATACACTCAAATGCTTTATGAAACTTCCAAGCAAATTCAATTGGCAAGTTTAAAGCTCAACCCCACAACAGCAACATGTCATCCTATTGCCTCAATCACATTTTATTAACAGAAATTCTCAGAGTTATTTAGTTAATTGAGTCTTGCATTCATAATCAGAATAGGTGGAGAGATAAATGCCCAGAAAGCCCATAACCACAGAAAAAGATGAATGCTAAATGATATGTGTAACTGTATTAAATATTCACGTATGGCAAGGTTGTGGATTAGAAAAAGGTTCTCAAGTATATTTATTTATGTGGACAAAATCAGAGACAAACCCAAGATCAGAGTATCAAAGCATTCTGATTTGGATAAGAGACTTGGAATTATACTTGTTAGATATACCAAGAGTAATCTGTAAATGCAAAGAAATATCTGACATGAGTTTGGCTTACGCATTTATCAAATATTTTAAATGCTGGTTCTTCAACTTGCTTTCAATATTTTCGAAAGAGTTGTGAATTCTTTTGATCAAAACCACTAAAAGGAAGGGTCAATGAATGAGAGATAGTTTGACCTCTCTTACATTTTAGGCTCTGTAAGACTTAGGGTGTAGCCCTATCAACATTCATTATAACTAGCACTTGCATCAGCCGATAGAAGTAAACATGGAAAGGAAGTGTAGTATAAAACATGTACAATATTGTTTGTATTTTATACAAAATGTCTGTATACATATTTGAAGATTGGAAACTGAATGAAAAATTTAAATTAAATAATTAAAAGAAATGCACATTTTCACAAAAAATTAATGTGTACCATCTAAATTAAATAGATTAAATGAAAGGGTTGGGGCCCTAGCTCGGTTGGCTAAATCTTTCCTGTTGCAGGAGGTTGGTCACGAGGTCTAGTCTCCCCCACCCCCGTGGTACCGGAGGGCGTGTCGCGCCAGCGCCGCCGGTCACGTTAAAAAGTTTATCAGGCGCACTGCAGTTTATATGGGGTCGTGCTACCCGATTCCTGCAGTCTAAAAAAAAAAAAAATAGATTAAATGAAAATAGTTAATAACAACTTTTCTACAAATAAATTAAAAGTTATATAAAAATTGAAATCTTAAACAAAATACATAATTCTTAGAAAAAATTAAAATATCATTAGACAAAAAATATCTAAATCATTAAAAAACAGTAAATAAAAAATATAATATATAATCAAAAACATATATATCTAATTTTTTTGATAAAATTAGAAAATATTGTACAATAATAATCAGAATTTAAATGCTAAAAAAATACAAAAATTCAAATCTGAAAATTTGTATAGGACATAGGTCTTATTATAAAAATATAACTATTTTTCCATATAATAATTTTTTCCATTCTTGTATAAATTTAAAATGATAATTATAAATGCCTTAACATCATAGCAAAGGCCTTCTCCCTCTCTTTGTAAGTTTGAAAATTTCATTTTCATTGGATATTTTTATTAACTTTATTTCCCTATAGCAAAAGATTGTGTGAATTGATAGTGTATTTCTATTTTAAAAACGGATTACATCTTGTATGTATTTTTGTCTTAAAAACATTTTAACAAATGGTCAAAAGTTAGTAAGGTGCTTGAGCAGAAATAAATGTACCCATACATATCTAAACAACAACTTATATGAAATAAGACCTTTAGTCAAGTTACCCAACCAACCCATAATTCTTATCCTAGTTACAAATTCCAATAGGAAAAATGTTGAGTCTAAGAAAGTAACCATTGATGTCTCAAAATTGAACTCCCCATATATAGTTCGACATCCACAATCAAGTTCATATGTTTGAGTTTGAACTACATATAAATTGATAACGATCCACTAAATAATGGTATCCAGGTTTAATCCACTAAAGTAACCATTGATGTTTGAGTTTGAACTACATTTAAAATTGAACGTTATCAATTTAATGGACATTAGTTAAATCGATTTAAATGCATATAAATTGATAACGTTCGAGCCACTAAATAGAGTAGCTTTTTTTACTCTTAGCTAAAAAAATTGTGCATGGATGTCATGAGCTAGAAAATGAGATTGACACGTGGTCATTGGTTGCATGTATAGTTGGGTTTATGTGTTGGTGGATCGAAGCAACAGGCAGAGGATAGTGGTTTTGGTTTTGTGAATTGTAATAATATTTTTCCTCCAAATAGAGAATTGGTTTGTAAAAGACATAAGACTGCACACATGTGTAGATTCTTGTTTCATTTTCGCACCACCTATTGCAATTTATACCGTCACCCAATCTATTTCTTAGGCAACATTAAGGATGACCCACGACAAACAACAATTTGGGGAGGTTAATTTTGAATGTCTTTTGTTTATTGTTATTTTAGCTACAGATTCAAAACATGGCATCACTGATTTTGTGGGTTAGGCCGATTAAAGTTCAGGGGGGTGAAAAGAGTTGCATTTTTTTCTTTTATTTAACAAAGTTTATTTTGTTTCTTTGCAAGGGCCAATTTGCATGGGGCAACCTAGAGTTTGATGCAATCCAAATGATCTATGCTTGGCCATTTTCCCCATTACATGACACTGCTAAAATGGTCCTAGTTGTGGTGAGCACCACAGAGGTAAACTTAAAGAATGAAGCTTGCCTATTTTATTTTCTTACGTGTCCCTTCGACTATGCCTTTGGTGTTAGGAAGTTAAGATTGTCAGAACTATCCAAAGATGTTAGGAAGATGAGACTTTCTAAAGTCTTCCATAGAACAATCCAAATTTTGAGTAGAACATTCTAAGATGTAGAATATTCTAGAAAAGAGGAGTTTCCAGATTTTGTATTGCATCTATAAATATGTATTATGCATAAGAAAACAATGCATTTTAGAATGCATTAGAAAGCATTGGATGGTTGTAAGCAAGTTAGATTAATATATTATTGGTTTTCAGATACATATCTTTGTTTATGCTCTATTTTTTGCCCTGTTTATTGCGTTTCCAACAACTGTTACAGTGTTTTTATATTATTATGGGTCTGTTTTTACATGGTATCAGAGCCAGGTTCAACTAGAAATATATTGCTAGAGTGATTTGTTTGCAGGGTTGTTATATTGCTAGAGTAATATTTGTTTGAAGATTTTTTTGTGGCTAACATGGGCTCTACAAATGAAGTGTTGCCAATATTTGATGGAAGTGGTTTTGCAAATTGGAAGATTGCAGTCAAGAATGCTTTGAGAGAGAAGGCTTTATGGAGGATAGTGAATAAATAAATTGGGGAACCTCAACAAAATGATAGAGAAAAGGAGTTGTGGAAACACAAATTGGAGCAAGCAAGAGGTATTATTGGTAAAGCTTTAAGCCCCAATCTAAATAGAAGATTTGTTGATGTTGATAATCCAATAGAGTTATGGGAGAATTTAGAAAAAGATTATGAAGATGCAGATATTGCTAGCATGTTTAGTATAGAAGAAAAATTGATGAACTTAGATCCATCTGATTTTGAAAAAATGACTGATTACTTCAATGAAGTTACATTTTTAAATGCTCAGCTGAAAAAAATAGGTGTTGAATATGCAAAACAAAAGATTTTCAATTGATTGCAATGGTTGAAAGTAAGCTTCCCTAGCCATACAAGGTATTTAAGGAATCAAGGAAAAGGGTTCTTCAACTAAATCCCAATACCCCCCAACAAACTTTTGATCAATTTTGCAAGTCTATTTTAGATGAAGAAGTTTAGCTTATTAAAGAAGGATATATTAAGAAGAATCATGCATATACAACTAAAAGTAAATTTTCTAGAAATGATGGTGCAAAAAAGAAAGTTGGAAGAAAACCCATTATTTGCAAGTATTGTGGAGGTGAGAATCACATGGAGAAATTTTGGTTTGAAGAAGAGGGACAATGAAAGGCAACAATACAAGCCCAAGCAAGAATTTAGGTTTAAGGATGGAAAGAAGGATAGACATAGCTTCATAGCCATCTCCCTAAAAAGGCAAGAGAAATCAAATGAGGAGGTAATTGCTACACCCAAGAGTAAATCTAGTGTTAAGGGGGGATACTTTGCTTTAGATTCTAATAAAGAATGGATTTTAGATTCAGGGGCATCATCTCACATGATTGGGGATAGATCATTGTTTATTGATTTTTATGAAGGGAAGAATTCAAATCAAGAAATTACTATTGGCAATAAAATGAAACTTCTAGTTTTAGGAGCAGGAACTATTAATGTAACAAATGGGTCTTTGAAAAATGTTTTACTAGTTGAAGGATTAGGGGTGAATCTTATTTCAGTATATAAAATAGTTCAAGTTGGATATGAGTTTGTTGTCACTGTTGATCAAGTTATTGTTAGAGATAGAAAAGACCCAAGCAATATAATTTCTATTAGTAGAGTTGATCATGAAGAGAGTCTATTTAAATTTGTGGGGTTTATTGATGATGAATACACACTCTCACATGATTTTATTGCTCAAACTGATTATATGACAAAATTTTGGCATGCTAGACTTGGACATATAAATTATAGAAAATTACAAGACATGATTAGAATGGATATGGTTAGAGGATTAACAAAAAATTTAGCTTCTGAAGGTGTTTGTGAAGGATGTGTGTTAGGAAAACATCATCTAGATCCTTTTGATTCAAGTAAAGCATGGAGAGCTAATCATCTGTTGCAACTCATTCATAGTGATTTATGTGAACTAGACTATCCTTCACTTTTAGGTGCCAGGTACCTTTTCACTTTTATTGATCTGATTACATCAGGAGAGTATGGGTTTATTTTCTTGAAAGGAAAAATGAAGTGTTTGAAGTTTTCAAAAGTTTAAGGCATTAGTTGAAAATCAAAGCGGGAAAAGAATTAAATGCTTAAGGATAGATAATGGGGGTGAATATTGTAATTATGCCTTTGAGTCATTTTGTGAAAATTATGGTATTGAGGTGCAAAGAAAAATTCCTTATACTCCTTAACAAAACGGGGTGGTTGAACGAATGAATAGAACTCTTTTAGAAATGGCTCGTTGTATGTTGCATTCTAAAAGTGTACACAATAAATTTTGGGGTTTGGCTGTTTCTTGTGTTGCACATATTGTAAATAGAATCCCCACCAAAGCTCTCACAAATATCACCCTTGAAGAAGCATGGAGTGTACCTAGGAAACCAACATGGAGTGTACCTAGGAAACCTCACATTGGGTATTTTAAAGTATTTGGATGTATTGCTTGGGCACACATTCCTAATGAAAAGAGACACAAGTTAGAACCAAAGAGTCACAAGTGTTTGTTTATGGGTTACCTTGAAGAATCAAAGGCCTACAGGTTATATGATTTGACAACAAAAAAAATATTTGTCAGTAGAGATGTAAAGTTTGATGAACATTCACAACTTCTAGCCACTTCTTCTCACTCTAAAACAACCAATGCTCCCTATATCAATGAAGATGAAGTGTGCACTAATGAAACAACTAATTCTTGTGAGCAACCTCTTTTTGCAGGTAGTGATGATGAAGAAGATGGCATTTCAGCTAGAAAAAAGACAAGGAGTGTTGAATAAATCTATATGCAAGGCCCAAAGAACCAAGCAAGGAATGGTAGTGCTCTCATGGCCAAAGTATTGCAGATTAATGACCCAAACTCATATGAGGAAGCTAGAGGGAAGAAAGAATGGGAGCAAGCTATGAAAGAAGAATATGATGCTTTGGTGAAAAAGAGAACTTGGGAACTTGTGCCACTTCCCAAAGTTAAGAATGTGATTGGTTGCAAATGGGTTTATAAAACAAAATTTAAATCAGATGGTGCTATAGAAAAATTTAAAGCTAGATTGGTTGCTAAGGGATTCTATCAAAAAGAGGGTGTTGATTATGAAGAAAAATTTGCTCTCGTCATTAAAATGAATACAATTAGAATTATTCTTTCTTTGGCTGCAAGTCTTGGGTGGCATGTTCATCAAATGGATGTCAAAAATTATTTCTTAAATGGAGATTTATATGAAGAAATATATATGGATCAACCACCAGGTTTTGTAGATCAACAACATCTTAATCTTGTTTGCAGATTAAAGAAGTCACTTTATGGACTTAAACAAGCACCAAGAGCATGGAATGAGAAGATTGATAGGTATTTTCAGCTTCATGGGTTTAAAAAATGTAAATTAGATCCAAATGTTTATGTGAATAAAGTGCAAAATGAAATTATTCTTGTTGCAGTTTATGTAAATGATTTACTCATAGTTGGACCAAATATTGGGTTAATTAATGATTTGAAATCAGATTTTAAAGGGGCATTTCATATGAGTGATTTGGGTGAACTAAATTATTTTCTTGGCTTGCAAATTAGTAGGCTTCATGATGGGTTATTTATCTCTCAAACAAAATATGCTTTGGATCTTTTAAGAAAATTTAAAATACTTGAATGCAAGCCAACCCCTACTCCTTTTCAATCTGGAGTTAAGATTACTAAGGAATGTACCTCCAAGAAGGTGGATGCTACTTTATATAGACAACTTGTTGGTAGCTTGGTTTATCTAAGCCATTCTAGACCATACATTTGTTTTGCAGTCAATATGGTATCTAGATTTATGCAGGAACCAAAAGAAAGTCATTGGTTAGCTGCCAAAAGGATTTTGTGATACATTCATGGAACCATTTACTATGGCATACATTATAGTTACAAGTCCCTAGTTTCTTTGCTTAGGTTTACATATTCAGATTGGGGAGGTGATATAGATGACATATAATCTACTGGAGGTTATATTTTTCAACTTGGGTCAGGTCCAATTACATGGAGCAGCAAAAAAAAATAACTACATCATTGTCTTCATGTGAAGCAGAATATAGAGCAACAAAAGAAGCTAGAAAGGAAGCAATTTGGATTCAAAATCTTTTATTTGAGCTTGGTTTTGCACAGAATTTAGCTACTACTTTGTATTGTGATAATCAAAGTGCTATACAAGTTGCAAACAATCCTATTTTCCATACTAAAACAAAGCACATTGAGATTGATGTTCGCTATATCATGGATCTTGTTCAAACAAATTTTGTTAATCTCCAATTTTGTCCAAGTGAAGACCAAGCAACATAAATATTTACTAAGAGTATGCTTGAGGCCAAATTTTTGAAATTACAGGGTATGTTGGGCATGATTGAGTTGAACATTAAGGGGGGATATTAATATAATGTTCCCAGGTCTCTTTTTATTTTCTTTGTATTCTTCTAGCCTTGATCTTAAGGGGGGATGTTAGGAAGTTAAGATTTTCTAGAACTATCCAAAGATGTTAGGAAGATGAGACTTTCTAGAGTCTTCCATAGAACAATCCAGATTTTGAGTAGAACATTCTAAGATGTATAATATTCTAGAAAAGAGGAGTTTCCAGATTTTGTATTGCATCTATAAATATGTACTATGCAGAAGCAAACAATGCATTATAGAATGAATTAGAAAGCATTGGATGGTTGTAAGCAAGTTAGATTAATATATTATTGGTTTTCAGATACATATCTCTATTTATGCTCTATTTTTTTCCCTATTTATTATGTTTCCAACAACTGTTACAATGTTTTTATATTGTTTTGGGTTTGTTTTTACATTTGGGAGTCTTCCCTTTCCCATAGCATGTAGAGGAGGGAAGCTTCCCCCACCCCCAACTATGCGTATTTAAATGCTTTTTTTTTGCAACAACTTTACATGTGTATTCTACATAATCTTTCCCTGAGTTTTCAACCACGACTGCAATTTTTGGACCTGACATTTAACACCTTGATTCCTATACATTATTATTCTGTGAAAAAGAAGCTATTAAAAACAATTCTACTTATATTGATTTCTCTTCTTATTGCTAATGGCTATGTGTGGGTTTGATCAGTGGAAGCACAAATTGAGTGGAGAAGAAAAATGGTATCAGTTGTGGAAATGATAACTCTATAATATTTTTGTATTGGAAGACAAAAAGAAACATAGGTCTCTCTCAACAATATGAGTTAAAACTTTAGGAGAATAGAGTGCTTAATAAAGCATGTTAAAATAGAGTGTATACTAATAGAAAAAGAACATGCAGTCCCTTAATCTCCTTTCTTCTTTTGTTTGCACAATGTAACTCCTTTATTTTTGACAATAATATTATGTAGGCATTACTAAATATGAAACAAACAACATGTTTTTCATTCCTTTCTCACAGTGAAAAGAGAATACTTTAGACTTGCTTAATGCTTGCAATAGATATTATGATTCATTCATATATAACAATTAAAAGTTTACAAAGAGTATAAGTATTACAGAGAAAAAAAGGCCAAAGTTTGCAGGAAAGTACCATGGACTGTTATAATTCCTTTTCGTGGTATGTCCTTTGCATAGTCTCCTACAATTTGCTTCCAGTAGTAGTCTATGTTGAAAGTCATGTTTTTTTTGTGATTCGATTCATTCTTTTTGTAGAGATAGTGGGTGGTGACTTTTGAGATATTTACTGGCAACAATAAATGCAATAGAAGAAACTTGATGACTTCTGAGATTACTTGTATGATTTACTTGATTCAAAGGGACATCCAAGAGTAGCTAGAGGTTGATATTTTACCTACTTAACTCCCTTCAAACAGCTATGAAATTGATATTTTACTTGGTTAATTGATGTTACATGTTGATCGAAGGAGTGTATAAAGACTATTTAACCCTCCATATTAGATATGACAATAGTCTTTTCAATTAATGCTTTGGTATCAAGGCCATCTGTAAACAACAACCTGCAAAATGGTTTCACATTTGGCTGTTTGCAACGAGAGACAGGGTTACAGTCAAAGTGAATCCACACTAAATATAGCCTATCGGCTAAATATAAAAAAGTATCTAACATAATGAAAAGAAGATAACTTGTTCAAACATACAATGCAAGGGATTTTAAAATAGGGCTTATTTCTACATAGCCCTTGTACCCTTAATTCAAATATGAACAAAAGAATAATAAAATAAAATAAAAAAGATTAATTCATTAAAAGTTTTACTTGTTAATGGATTATGTATGCCTAGTCTTTAACTATCAAATCAATTCCTATTCTTACAACGTAGAACCAATCTAAACAAAACCCTTTTGATAGAGTAAACCCTAACTTACATATGAGTCTAATATACTTGGATCTATCTTGTAGAGCTTAAAACTTCAAACGTCCTTTTATCTCAAAGATGCACCTCTACTTAATAGTCCATTAATTTAAAAGCCTCACATATTAGCCTTGAAATATTTTTATTTGGCATTTCATTACACAAAGAAAAATAATTTTATAGCACCTCTTAGATACAAACTAACATAAACTGATATAAAGAACAACAAATACATGAACTTAGGGATTCCTTGAATCCCCTAAAACTCTTAAACAACAATGGAGACAAAATGTAGACATGAAACAAAAGTAGTGTCATATATTTATGTTTTTGAAATAGTTTACATAGCCATAATAGACATTTCATACAAATATGGAATTGGTTACTATTGGGATAATGTGTCTCAACCTTGCAATTACATAAGGTATTATTGATATGTTAGTGATGGGGGGCACAGGGGTGCAAGGGGATCATCCCCTCGACTGGGGGTCTGGGGGAAGCATGCCCTGATAGGGGTTCAGGAGTAGCGTCCTTGAAAGGAAAATTTTATTTATATTTTATTATTGTAAATCTGGACCATTCATCATTAGGTCTTAAGTTTGACTGTCAATATTTTATTAGCTTGACTTGTTATAGAAGGAAACCCTATTTTATGAGGGAATTGTATTACGACTGTGTATTGTGATGTATTTTGAGAGTCTGATAGTGGTCGTGTTGCCTCTGGAACTCTAGTTGGTGATACTCATGTGAGAAGCTTGCTCTACATGTATATTTGTAATCTTTGTGATTTATGAATAATATATTGGGTGACTTTTGGAGTGTGGGGTTTTTCTCCCGAAAGGGTTTTCTGCACATAAATCACTATGTTGTGGTATGCACATGATATTTATGTTTATTTTTGTTTAAGTTTCTATAACTGAAAAGATCTGTAAATTTTTGCATTATTCTCCTCTCAAAATTAGTGTAGGAAGTTGTTTCGCTACCTTAGCTTCCTTAGAGTTACATTCATATAAATTGATTAAAAAATAGTTCATAGTTAGACTTAGATGAGATCACTCAAAAAATAAATAAAGACCAACTCATTACAAGAGAAATAGAGACTCATAGATAAATGAACTAGGGCATGCAACTATGAGAAAAAAAGATATGGTCACATTGCATTTTCCAAGAATAACCATGCTTTCAACATCATCAAATCCAAAACTTGTGTGCCAAAATCATCCTATTGAGAATTGAAGATGTACCTACAAGCATGAAAAATCATTCTTATATGATTTACCACCATGTTGATCAATGAAAACCTCTAGAACTATGTAAATAAGGCAAAAAAGTGCCCACAAAATTTGTTAAAAATGATATAGGGAAATGGCATGAATGCTCAAGATACTCTCAACCATCAAAATATACTAAGGAATTGCCACTCATAACATTTTTCTCTTTCAAATAAATGCCAACCTATATAAAAAATATTTTTTTGGGCACCATCAAATTTGATCTAGTGGTTACAAGGCCATATCAATTTATTAATTGCATCTTGTTTAATTTTCTCCTCTATCACTAGAAAACCACGTGCAAATCCATGCAAAATTGATGAATACTATTTTTTGAGAAAGAAAAACCTTCGATCATTTCATAATATCTTGTCATAAATGGCCTTCTAGACATGTAGGGGAGTAGGTGAGACAATATAAGAAAAATCATAGGAGTTTCAAACTGTCATGGTTCAAGGATCGGGAATACCTCATAACTCATGTCAATTAGAAAGTTAGAGAATCACAAACTAGAGGTGATTGGGAAGTCATGTCGATGGAGGGAAGTTCAAACAAAACGTGTCAAAGAGATACAAGAGTTTTGGAATGTTAAGGATCGGGGTTCAAAGATGACTTAGACCCGGTACCACATTGAATGGAATTCCACATCTCAAACTCTAACAAGAAGTATAAGGGAAGTTATTAGGCAACAAATTTTTGGAGAAGTGCTTGAAGAAATACTAAGGTAAAGGGATGGGAAAAATTCTAACTTTGAAAAGTGAATGAAGGATTGACAAGTTTCAAGAGTTGGGCATGTCAAGAAAATAGTACTTGGGTAGAGGGAATGCCACAACTACACAAATCTAATAGATTAATTGGTAAAAACATTAAATCTAGGAGTTAGGGAGTTAGGGGAAGTCCAAATTTGAGATAATTGGATAAAGGATATCCAAAATTTCTAGTTTGAACAACAAGAAAATTTGGATTTATAAGTGGCTGAAAGATCAAGGTCAAGGATGACATATGAAGGGCACTTGGGAAAAGGGAACTCTAAGAAACCAATGAGAATGAGTGAAAGTCATGCAGGATAAAGAAGTCTAAAATTTCAACACTTTAGAAAACTTAAGGGTTTGGTGATGAATTTTGGGTATTAGAACACTCAAGATTTTGAAGTTTAGGGACCAAAGGCGATGATACAACAGTTAAGGGATGTCCAAAAATTTGACACTGAAGAGGCATAATGAAAAGGATTGATATTTTAGAGCTCAAATGGATGGTATGTGGGTAAAGATAAAGTTGATAAAAATAAAAAATAAAAGGGGTTAAAATTTATTAACTCAACAAGAAATCAACATACAATCCAAACTGAGATAAATCTCATCCTATCAAGAGGAAAAGGCCCAACCAAAAACATCAAACCACTCCACCATAGGTAGAACATGAATTTTCAAGAGCCCAACCAAAGACCAATCGACCATCCATATCCTTAGTAATTAACCTATCCAAACTCTAAGAATAATCCTGGGATAAATGCTCCCAGTCTTCCACCTACCATTCACCCTTAATTTTTGAAGCCCATTTAGCGAGGCAATTGACCACTCTATTCCATTCCCACATGATATGAACAAAAGAGACTAAATCTAATCTAGAATCCAAATGAATAATATGTCTAGCCACTAAAGCCAATTGACAATTGGCACCATCCAAATATTGACCATTCAACACATTAATCATACTATGAGAGTCAAACACAAATAATCTTGTGCCAACCAAGAGAACAAGCCCTTTCCAGAGCTATAAGGATAGCAAGGCCTTCTGTAAGATTGTTTTTATGTTGTCCCTTACATATGGATAAGAGGAAAATGATAGTACCAGAACTATCCCTTCCAACTCCACCAATCCCACCAACATGCCCAGGATTACCCTTGGAAGATCCATCTATATTAATCTTTAGGACCCCAAAGGGAGGAAGAGACCATTTGTCATCCCTCTGTGTTTTCTTTCTGGAATGTCGAATCCTTCCCACCAATATAGGCCCTAGGTCATTACCAAATAAACCCAACCTCTTTATTAATTTGATCTCACCAACCTCCAAACGGACAAACACTCTGCATTTAGCTCTCACTATTTCCTAAACCATACCAATGATTCTTTTCCATATTTGTTGAACCACCAAAGTCCTTCCCTGAAGGATTCTACATTTCATTTCCAAAAAAAATTTCTAGAGGATGAAGGAGGGACCGATGCTTCACACCACCTGAAGGAAGAAGGCCTTGGTTGGAGGCCTCCCCAAACTTCTCCAAAACTCAATCGGAGAGGAAGCATGGACACAACCCTACTTCTAGAAATTCCACCTTAAGTGTTAGATTTCTTTAGAGAAGAAACACTAAAAGAATAAATGTGAAGAACATTCATCACTATTTCCACAAAGAACACAAATAGACAGTTCTTGAAACCCTCTCTTTCGACGGTTATCCCAAGTGAGACACTGATTCCAAGAAACAAGCCACAAAAATAATTTGTATTTGGGTAAAGAATATTTGTTCCACACATACTTCCACCATGTTACTTCCATCCCCCCATATTTTTGAAGGTTCAAATCCTAATATCCGAAAGCCACAAAAAATAACCCTCTTTGGTTTGGACTCTAGGCCAACGTATCTCTCCCCCTCAGAGAGCTACAAGCTTTGCCAACTAAAGCCCATCTTAACTCTTTTTAATATTTTGTTGAGCCTCCAGCTGACCACTTTGAAGGATCCTTCCATCTGAACACCTCCACAAGCCCCAATCTCTAAGAAGATTTACAATCTACAACACAAGACCACATAACCTCTAAAAAACATTGATAGAGAGCATGTAAATGGGGAAGCATCCATATAGGATTGAATTAAAACCATCCCAAGATTCATACCATAAAAGAGAATCTAAGCTCCTATTACAAATTCAAAACAAGTCCTTAATCAAATAAAGACACCCTTTTTTAGCGTGTCCAAAATCATAGATCCCTTACATGTCAAACTAACTCTAGGCAAATACTCCTTTGCAACCTCCTTTAGATAATTGATAAAAATAATCTTTTCCCAAGCTTGGTCTTGACTATTACACCACTACCAATAAATTTTAGCTACAAAGGCTTGACTTGTAAGGCTAGCCTATCTCAACCTAAGAATTCCCCCTTGTTTTGGTCTACAAATAGTTTCCTACTTAACCAAACTCCAATTCAAAGAAGCCAAATTTCCAGCGCATAAGAATTTCCTTGCAAGAGCATCCAAATATTTAATAAAAGTCAAAGCAACAATTTGGATGAAACTCCTCTAGATAGGGAGAACTTGGACCATAGACTTCAACAAAAAGTTCTCCTTGCAAAAGAGAGCTACCTGTGGGTCCAATGATCAACCTTCACATGAACCTTGTCCAACACATTTTTCCAAGTCCCCCTAGGTAAGGATTTGGTAGAAAGTGGAATGCCAAGATACACCAAAGGAACAACTCCAATATGAAATCTATGAATCCAAGCTATTCGACATTGTATGAGAAGACGAGTGTTGAAGAAAAAGATGGAGGATTTTCCTTCATTGATTCATTGACCCAAGGCCTCAAGGTAAATATCCAAAGCTCATCTAAAATTGGAAGCTTCACTGACCTTGGAAACACCATCAGGACAGTATCATCAAAAAATTATAAATAAGGTTGGGATATTAGGTCATTCCTCCAATGCCAACCTTGAATAAAACCTTGCCTTACATGAGATTTAATGACCCTTCCTAGACCCTCAACCAACAATATAAACAAATAAGGTGACAAAAGATCTCCCTTCTGAGGGCCTTTGGAGGAACCAAACAAGGTAGAAGGATCACCATTGATAAGCATCAAAAAATAAGTAGACATAACACAACTCATCACCCAAATAACCCAACCAACATTGAACCCAAAAGCTAGTAGCACTTTTTGAAGGAAATACCACTTGACTCGATCACTCTTGAGGATAAAGGAAATAAATGTAGAATTAATAGCTCTCAACATCTATTTATTCCTTTGAGATTCTTACACCACCTCCAAAATGTCAAATTTTATAATTTCTCAAAATTCCTGAAAGAATTCTACTAGGAATCCATCAAGACTAAGGAATTTCCCTTTTTTCATCTAGAAAAGAATTCCCTCTAGTTCATCTAGAGAAATGGGACTAATAAGCCTCTCATTTTTTTTTTCAAACACTAAAGATGGTATGCAAGACAAAATTTGATTCTCTTCATCCAATATAGGGGGTGAATCTTCTGTGAACAAAGTAGTAAAATACTGAAAATCCTCCATTGTAATCTTCTTCAAGGAAGTTAGTTGGAATCCCAATGAAGACACAAGAGAAGAATCATATTCCCATATCTTCTAGCCTTGACAAAATTATAAAATAAAGTTGTATTCCTATCACGTTCCTGCAACCATTCAACCCGGGCATTTTGTTTCTAATAAATATCCTCATGCAATTCACATTCATCCAGATCCTTCAAGGCAAGTGATTCCTCCTTAAGGGATCTTAGTCAACCCAAAATCCCTAATCTGACTGGTGATTCCACTTCTTGAGTTTTTGCTTCACAAATTGTAATCTTTTGACAAAGGAATACATCGTCATGCCATAAGCTAGTCTTCCACAACTCCACCAATTTATTATAAGGTCCTATAGCTAAGGGTCTCTTAACCACATAAGCTAGAACTTAAATGATGGATTCTTTGTGGACCCCACCATAATAATTAAAGGTTTGATGGGCCAATGATCTGGGCCCCTCCAATCTAAAATCCTAGAGCATGTTTCCCATTTGTTTCCAATCCAAAATATTGACACCAAAAATATATCCAATCTCTCCAAGATGGAATCCTTGCCACATCTCCTATTAATCCAAGTAAATAACCCATTACTAGGCCTTATGTCTACCAAATTTAAAGAAAAAATATATCTTTGAGAAGGGTGGAAGAAGGGCCAAGCCTATTCACACCCCTCTTTTTTCTTTCAAACCTAGGATCGTGTTAAAATCCCCAACCAAGATCCAAGGGTATAAGGGGACTAAAGATCGAGCATACTGAATATGGGACTAGATTTGGGATTTTTCAAGAAAATCAGTTAGGGCATAGAAATTGGAGAACAACACAATCTCTCCAAACTCCGTACTAGAAGCAACCATAAAGATGGAAAATCTACTACAAATCCACCAAAGAAGAGTAATCTTTAGTGAATTCCATATACAAGCCACACCCCTTGCATTACCCTAAGCACCAATACATTGAAAAAGGCTTCTCTGCCATGATTTGGAAGCCAAACCATACATACTTTCCATTGATAGCTTTGTCTCCTGGATAAAGATAACATCTGGTGAATGAAATTTTATCAAATCTCAAAAAAAATTGTCTAGGGCCACTGTTCAAGCCCCTTACATTCCAAGAAAGGACAATCATTTTTGAGAGTTGGAAAAATGTGAATCAATGGTTTGAACTGACCCTAATTCCACCATTCTCCCCTATCAATTTAATTTTATCCTGATCTTTCTTCCATCCCATCTTAAGATGCTTTTCTATAGTTTCCTTCTTGATGTTCTTTTGTTGAAGCTCTAAGGATGGAGGTGTTTTATTCCCAATCCATGAGTCCATATTTTCCTTCTCTAGCGAAGGAGCAGACACAAGCAAGGCCAATTCATTGGACCTTACAATATTTTTAAAAGACACCGAAGCATAGAGAATCTCAGGAACAACGTCTAAAGTCTTCCCTGCAAAGAATCATGAATATCAACCTCCTTATTTACCTCCTTGTAATGCAATGGATTTTTACCCCTTGCAAATTCCATATTTACATACCTCCTACCTTAGAGAATTAAGTCCAATAAAGTAATTCCACACTCTTCATCCATTTTCCATCCACTTGGTAGCCTATTTTCATGTCAGTGGGGGATATTTTGTCTGGGATGCTAGTGCGATGTGTAGACATCTACGCAGTGCTCTGTTGTCCTAATAGGATTCCCACCTTTGGAATCTACAGAGGTGTTACACTCCTCCATTGGATGCGAAGTGTAAAATCTCCTACTCCTTCGACCAACTTTGAACAACACTTTTGCCTCCAATTTCACCTTCAAATTACTATCTCTTCCATTCTCTCACTCTCTCTTGATTCCACTTGATCATTCTCACTTCTACACACTCACTTTCAACTCCTTCAAGCTCTACCACCTCCATTGAAGCTACAAGTTGGTATTTTTGTTGGTTTACTCTCTTCGTTGTTGTGGCAACGTTGATCCTCGATAGCTTGCGAGCTCACTCCTCCCATTTTCCTTGACCGCACATGGTAGAAGGTGATATTACTCCATTTTCCTTTTCCTTTGCATGATTGTTTGAATATCGTAGCATATTTTTGTTCAACGTATTGCTTGGTATTGCTATTTCAATATCTTTCTTTATTGAATTTATCCTATTGTTGCTATATTGGTTTTTTGTGGAGGTGGAAACACCAAAGCAAGGGACTGACTGGGGTAGTCCTCTAAACATAGCCCCAACATTTTTATGTCTTTTTTGTGCAGGTTGTTCGTGTGAAGACCTTGAACATATTAACTTGTGGGTAGGAAGGTGTGCTTTCCTCACCCTTCTTTGTCATTTCACAATCATATTAGTCATAGTATTTCTTTTGATCATTCTATTATTTAGTTACTTTTTGTTTTTGTTATCACATTAAACCATATTTTTTAGGTGGTTAGTAGGTTCTTCTTGGGTTTTGACTTTACTTTATAAAAAAATTATGTATGAACACCAACGCCCCACTGAGACACTAGTGCACCGTGTTGTTGTTTGTGTCCCGCGTTGTATTCCTTTGGCAGTGAGCTGCCTAAGTTGTAGTCCAGACTTTGGAAACTTGCTCACTTTACTTCCTAAAACATTTGGGTTTGTTAAAGGACAAAAACAATCTAGTTGCAAAGCAGGTCTTCGTTTTAGCCTCTAAACCTTAAACTTTTCCTAAACAATTCCTTTAGTTTGAGGTAGATTAGGGTAGCCTATTGTTCTAGACCCTCTCGTGACCTGGGGTCCTGAGTAGTCGATCCCCTTCCTCTACATTTGGTGAACCCAATGCGAACTTTGCAGTATCTATTTCTTTGTGTTGAGGTTCTTTCTATCATGTTTGCGTAAGTTGTGGGCTTGTGTATTGTGACACTTTATGAGCTTCACAACTTAACCTCCAACTTTCAAATACGTAGTTAGAAGGAGTGTGTGATGCTTATAGATGGACTTCTCAAGGGTCACTATGGCTCTCGCTTCTTAGGAGATGGTATTGATGACAGAGATGAGTTTCTTTGATGAAACCACTTGTGTCCCTAATCCTCTTGTTTCTCCTATAGCTCCACCTCTGAATGAGGATGATTTTGTCACCATTCTCGTAGACCACCTCCTGGCTTTAGATAGGATGCTTCTAGATATCAGGAACCATTTGGGGAAAGATCAAAACATGGCTAGGGCCACTAGAGTTGTTAATGAAATTAGATATATGCCAGACAAGGATCAGACAGGCATAGAGTTTATCTATGGTCTTACCAACTTAACAGAGGCATATGCCCCTTCTTATAACCCTAGGTCAAGTATTACCTAAGGTCATGTGCTTGATGCTTATGAAAGAAAAATTGGTGTCTTGATGCCTACAACATCGGTATGCATTCCTAAGATAGACCCTTCTGTTAACATCTCCGCTCCTGCTCTGCCTCCTACTATCAAAGCGAGTAGAATATCCCCAAAATTCAATGTCCTTCCTCTTGGGTGAAATGTTGCCTTTGGTGGTGGGATTTCCAACGGAATGGGGGCTGGTGGTTTTGGTATATTTGGTGCTCTTGGTGGCTCCAACAGTGGCTCCAGTGGTGGTCATGGTGGTGGCTCCAATGGCGGCTACGGTGGTGGCTCTGGTGGATGTCTCAATGATGGTTCTGGTGGCTACTCCACTAGTCTTATTTCTTTATTAGACCCTATTTTGAATTCCTTGCTACAAAATACGGGTCAAATGCAGAACAAGTTGGTGAGTCTGTCCCAAGCCTTTTCCCAGCCGATCTTTCAACCCTTCTTCCAACATAGTCCTTTTTCAGTGGTGATTCTAAATACTCCCATTCCCTAAGGGATGGAAATTTCTAAGTTTGAGAAATATAGTGGTAAAGGAGATCTGTAAACACACGTGTCAGCCTTCAATGTGATGTGTACAAACTTCTTTCACCATGATGCCTTGATGGAAAAATTATTTCCTCAATCTCTAAAGGACACAACACTAGATTGGTACTATTCCTTGCCTAAAAACTCTATATTCTTGTTCGATCAACTTGTTAATCAATTTCTATGGTAGTTCCAAGCTAACATTAGGTCGAAGATGGCCTTTTCAGACCTTGTCTGATGTAAGTAGGGAGAGAATGAGAAGATTATTGATTTCATTGCTCGATATCAAGCACTCTTTTCACAAATTTCTTACCTGCTACCTGACTCAGATGTGCAAAACATGTTCATTGGCAACTTGCAGAGACCTTGGCAGGAAAAAATTTCCTTAATAAAGTATCCTTCTTTCATGCATCTATGTGTAGAATTGCAAGAATATCAGTAGACAATTGTTTAGTTCGGGAGATCTTCCTCACACTCCCGTCCAGAAGGAAGGTCTATTATGTTGATTTTAGTAAAAGGAAAATCTGCTGCAAATGTAGTCGCCACATCTAGTGACAAAGGCATCAAGCATAACAAACAGTTCACAAAGTTGTATGAATCTTACTCTTCTATTTTGAAGAAACTATTGAAAGATAAGGTTATAACCTTAGAAGATCCTCGACCTCTTAGAGAACCTTACCCCAATTGGTATGATGGAAATGCATTCTTCCAATACCATCACATCCATGGGCATGATACCAAATGTTGTATGTGCCTACATCACAAGATATAAGATCGCATCAACGATGGTACTATTCACCTTGATGGTAAAAAAGTAGAATACAAACAAGTCTGTGGCTAAGGAAAACAATGAATTATAGATTTAAAGAGACTCATTTATGTCTCACTTTGCAAATTTGATCATTGACCCTTATGGTGCTTCTCTTGAGGCCTCCGAGTATGTAAATATGGTTTCATTTACTCACATTCCTAACACTCAACCTACGACTAGTTCACCAGATACAACTTTTACACTGTAGGATCTACCCATGAATAAGAAGCCCTCTCCTCTATATATTCCTTCTCACGTCAATGAAAACATTGTGATAGGAGTCCTTGTGGATCTTGTGAGTCGTGTGAACATTATTATGGAAGAGGATCTTCTGCTAAACTCTCTACAAAGGGAGGAGTATGAAAAAATGAAAACCACAATATGTACCCATGATGGTCTCTCTCTTGCTCCTTATAGTTCTATAACTCTTTTTTTCCTAGTGGGACCTAGGGATGTGAATGCTACCTTTGATGTCATTTCAGAATCTAACTTGTTTAGAGTGAAGCTAGGAATCCCATGGCTAGTTTCCATGAATGAATTTGCTTCCATTATTCATAAGTGTCTAGAATTCTTCCATGAAGGTGCAGTGCATGTCATGCATGACATTGGATATCAGCTGATGATATCATGTGGGGGATATTCGCTAGATCATTTTTGGCCCACCCCAGTAGGTCTACTTCCTCCAAGAATGGACCAACTTTATCAAAATTATGTTACATATAAGATTGAGGGAAAGGTGTAGCCGAGAGTGACTTACCCCGTAGTACGGCAACAGGCTTCCTCTTCCTCAAAAAAGGGGAAGGGGAAGTTTTCTCGCACTCAAGAGACTTTTTCTTGTTCTTCTATAGTTCCACCTACTTCTGCCTCTCGCCTTGTTGTGGTGCCTTTGGCTTACGCCTCCATGTTTCTCATGGGGAGTCTGATGGTGCCCGATTGGTGGAAGGGAAAATGTCAGGTGTTCAACCTTCCTGTCTTACCCATGGTGCCTCATCCCATCGTATATGGTAATGGGAAGGGTCCTCATGGAGTTTCCTCTATGTCTTGACCTCCACGGCCTCCTACTACTCCTACCCCTAGGGTGGAAAATGGGAAGAGGTCCACCATCGAGGCATTTGAGTGTCTGCTTCTCTACCAGTTTTTGCCTCTACTCTTGCATCTCTTCCTCTTGTTTTTTTCTAGGAGTCACTCCCTCTCCCAACAATGGTTGTGATGGAGACTCCCATGGTAGAACAAGAGCCTTTTTCTCCTCCTCAAGCTACAGCTTCTAGCTCTTGGAGTCAAAGAAACTGCCTTGCACATGAGCATAAGTGTCGAAGGAAGGATCTGACTACTGAGCAAGCTGCTTTACAGAAGGTGGAAGGGGAGCTGATAACTCCTATTTTAGTGTCTCCTGTTATGCCCCCTCTTATGCCCCCTTTTCCCCTTCTACTTCAATTCTCGTTGCCTTGATATTGCTTCTATCTCCCCTTGCAAGTGTGGATGACCCTCACCCTAAAAGGGTGCAAGTGTTCATTGCTCCCTCGGTTGAGCCTCCTCTCCTAATGTCCCTTCCAAACATCCCACCTTTTCCTAAGCCTGTGGATATGCTAAATTCCTCAGTGTTGTCTACTGTGATTTTTTCCTCTTCTTCCCCAACTTCCACTTCTTCTGTGGGGATCTCACATCCTCTGATGAAGCGCAAGTTGGAGGGTAAACCTGATTCTAATGGGGGTCATAAGAAGGGATCACCTTCTTTGAAAGTTGGTTTTTCTTTGGCTTGCATCGTCTTAGTGAGGAAGGTTGTCCTAGCATCCCTCGAGTTTATCACTACCCTCAAGTATTTCGGTGAGGTCGACAGTGGATCTCAGGCACCTCCTTCGTCACTTGCTTAGTTGACACATGGCACTCCTGTTAATTGCATGTTCAACTTAGTGGACAATATCCCATCTTTGTCGATGATTTTTGTAAAATCAATGATGTTTACCTCACAAGAGTTGATCGAAGACCTTGAGGGGCCCTCTTCCCTAGCTCTTGTCATAGGTGTTTTGTGTGGAGCCTGGTCAGTCTCTAAGTGGGAGATTGTTGATATGTGGCCAGCGAGGGTTTGGGGGTGTAGCTCCCAATTTTTTTTCATTAACACATCAAGGTTTTTCCATTAACACGCCAAGGTTTTTCCCCATTAACACGTCAAGGTTTTCCCACTGACATGTCAAACAAAAAATAACTTTGTAAAACCCTAATTCTGGAAGCTTCCAAAAAGCTTGTTATAAGCGACTGGGATGCAATGTTATGGTGTGTGTAATTCATGAGATTGTAATCTATTTTGCACTAGATAATAAAATCATTGGGTGGCTGAGTTTCTGTGGATGTAACCCATATTGGGTGAACCACGTTAAATCTTTGTATTGATCTCTTTTGTGTTATTCTTCATTGTTATTTCTAGGTTATTTAATCTCCATATAATTATTAATGTTTATTGCTCTAATCTGCCAAAACCCTAACAACTGGTATCAGAGCCATGTGTATTTCGATTGATTGGTAGGAAACCTTTAGATTTGAGTGGGAGCAATGGAAGAAGGAAAATTCAAGGTTGAGAAGTTCAATGATCATAATTATCAATTATGGAAGATGCAGATGGAAGATTATTTGTATCAAAAGGATCTATGGTGGCCATTACAAGGAAAAATAAAGAAAGAGGCTACTATGTTTGATGAAGAATGGGATATTTTAGATAGAAAGGCACTAGGAACAGTGGATCTGATGGAACATTTGGCTAAGTTATATGAAAACCCACAACCTCAAATAAGGCATTTCTCATGAAGTGTTTGTTTAATCTAAAAATGATTGAAGGTGGATCTATGACAGATCATTTAAATGAGTTTAATATGATTACGAGTCAGTTAACTTCTGTAAAAGTGAATTTTGATGAAGAGGTGAGGGCTCTCTAGGTTTTATGTTCTTTGCCAAAAAACTAGAATAGCTTGGTAATGATTGTAACTCTTCCTCTGGTTCAAATACATTGAAATTTGATGATGTTGTTGGTGTTATCCTTAGTGAGGAAATGTGACGGAAAATCACAGGTTAGACTTCAACATTGGGTAATGTTTAGATTTGAGTGGGAGCAATGGAAGAAGGAAAATTCAAGGTTGAGAAGTTAAATAATCATAATTATCAATTATGGAAGATGTAGATGCAAGATTATTTGTATCAAAAGGATCTATGGTGGCCATTGCAAGGAAAAATAAAGAAAGAGGCTACTATGTCTGATGAAGAATGGGATATTCTAGATATAAAGGCACTAGGAACCATTCGGTTGTTCCTAGCACCATCTATGGAGTTCAATATAACAGAAGCAAAGACAACAATGGATCTGATGGAACATTTGGCTAAGTTGTATGAAAACCCCCAGCCTCAAATAAGGTATTTCTCATGAATTGTTTGTTTAATCTAAAAATTATTGAAGGTGGATATGTGAAAAATCATTTAAATGAGTTTAATATGATTACCAATCAGTTAACTTCTGTAAAAGTGAATTTTGATGAAGAGGTGAGGGCTCTCTTGGTTTTATGTTCTTTTCCAAAAAAATGGAATAGCTTGGTAATGGTTGTAACTCTATCTCTGGTTCAAATACATTGAAATTTGATGATGTTGTTGGTGTTATCCTCAGCGAGGAAATGTGACAAAAAATAACAGATGAGACTTCAACATCGGGTAATGCTTTGACTATAGAGAATAGGGGAAGAACAAAGGAGAGAAAAAATCCCAACAAATTGTGGGAAATCACAAGGGAAGTCGAAGAAAGGTAGATCTAAATTTAGCGGTAAAATGGATTGTTGGCACTGCGGAAAGCCATGACACTTAAAGAAGGATTGTTGGTCTTGAAAAGGAAAACAAGGAGATGGACAAGATGATGGCAATAAGGAAGCTAATGTTGTAAGTAATAAATTGCAGGATGCTTTAATTCTATGTTTAGATAATGTTAATGATTCTTGGGTAATAGATTCATGGGCTTCATTTCATGCCACACCCCATAGGAAATATTTTGTAGATTATGTTCAAGGTGATTTTGGACAAGTATATTTGGGTGATGATGAACCTTGCCAAATTGTTGTAAAAGGAAAAATAAAAATCAAGTTTCATAATGGAAATGAATGGTTGCTACAGGAGGTAAGGCATGTTCCAAATTTGAGAAGAAATTTAATCTCTACAGGACAATTGGGTAGTGAAGGTTGGATAGTTACCTTTACAAAAAAATTCTAGAAGGTAGTGACTAAAGGTGCATTAGTGGTAGCTAAATGTGAAAAGGTAGGCACATTGTATTTGTGTATGGGTAATACTTATTCTACCTTAGCTGCTATAGAAATAGTTGCTACTGAGATAGTTAGAGCACTTGCTGCAAGGACAAAAATAAAATTGTGGCTCCATAGACTTGGGAACATGAGTGAGAAAGGGATGAAGATTATTCAATACAAAAAATTTCTGCTAGATCTAAAGTAGATTGACTTGGAGTTCTATAAAAATTATGTTTATGGAAAACAAAAAAGAGTCTGATTTCTCAAAGTTGGGAAAGAGAAGAAGAGTGGGAAATTAGAGCTTGTGCATTTAGATGTATAGGGAACAACTCAGGTATCTTCTCTTGGTGGATCTTGTTATTATGTTACTTTTATTGATGATGCAACTAGGAAAACATGGGTGTATTTCCTAAAACAAAAATCAGAAGTATTTGAAATTTTTAAAAGGTGGAAAGCTTTGGTTGAGAATGAGACAAGAAAAAAGCTTAAGTGTCTTCTGATAATGGAGGTGAGTATTGTAGCAGAGAATTTGAAAATTATTGTTCATATAATGGAATTCATAGGTAGAAAATGGTTCCTAGAACCCCACAAGAAAATGGTGTGTCTAAGAGAATGAATAGGACCATTATGGAGCATGAGATTGCATGTTGGACTACCCTTATAGTTTTGGGTAGATGTTGTACATACCGTTGTTTATTTAATAAAAAGAGGACCTTCAAATCCTTTCCATGGTGGAATTCCAAAGGAGGCATGAATGGGAAAAAAGGTAAACTATTCATTTTTGAAAACCTTTGGTTGTGAAGCTTTTGTCCATGTTCATATTGAAAAATAGAACTAAGCTTGAGGCTAAGTCTAAAAAATGTACCTTCATTGGATATGGAATAGATGAATTTGGTTATCAGTTATGGGATTATGAAAATCATAAAATCTATAAGAGCAGAGATGTTATATTCAATGAGAAGGTCATTGTATAGGCGTGAATTTGCACCCCTTATGCAAATTCCCCTTTTACACTTCCTCACCTTAGAAAACCAAATCCGAAGGAAAAAATCCACATCAGCCCGTTGCCTTCATTCCACTTGGCGTCTGTCTTTCGTGTTGGTAGAAGAATAACTGTCGAGGCTCCCATGCAACATGATTACATTCCTGATAGATTCATGTGTCTAAAGCTGGCAGAGGCATTACACTTCCTATTGGGGTCGGTTTGTAACACCCCTCTTCGACCAACCAACTTGAATATGGTCGTTTCTCTCATCTTGCCTTCAAAAACACTCTTCCTTCATGCATTTCATCTTCTTCACAAGCTCTAGAAATATTCTACACAATCCTTCTTGCATTCTTAGCTCTCATTTTCAACTCTCAAGCATCACTTTGGACTCCATAGCAGCAACAACAACATTCCATCAACTCCATAGAGCAAGTGTGGAACAACACCATTGCAACAGGGGCTTGAGTCCTCTCTTTTTCTCCTCCACTAGCTAGTAAGCTCTTGGTGGAGGTGGTAAGCATTTTCACTCCTCTCCTTTATGATTTAGTTGAGTAGCACATCACTGTTTTGTAGTGTTTATTGTGTTCTTTACTGCCTTTCCTCCTTTATCATACTTTTCTCTATCATTGCTATCTTGGTTGTCCATGGAGGTGGAAACACCAAAATGAGGATTTGACTGAGGAAGACCCCTATACAACTCTCCAAAAATTTCCCTCCTTGTGTGTAGGTGGACGTACATTTGGAGCTAGCTGGAAAACAGGCTCTTTTGTGAGATCATCTTTTTCACCCTAGCTTTAATATATTCGCTTTTTCATATCGGTTTGTACTTATCTTACTTTATAGTTTTGTTTTGCTCCCTTAGAAACCATTAGCTAGGCTATCAACTTGCTTTCTGGCAACTCCCACTGTATTTTCAGTCCTTTGGTTGTACAGATGCCAATGCACCTAAGAGATACCAGCATGTCATGCTATCATCCCTGAACCGCACTTTCATCCTCAGGAAAAGAGCCACCTGAGGCACAATGTTGAACCCGAAAACTGGCTCGCCTAGCCCCATTCTGAGTTTTGGGTCTACAAAGTGATTGGAGGACCTTATAGTCCTCATCATTCTCGTCCCTCATTTCAAGACAACCCTTTAGAGTGAGGTAAGTTAGGGCAGTCTTCCACTCTTGGCTCTCCGTGACCTGGGGCCTTGAACGTGGTTGGTCCCCCTCTCTTACATTTTTTGGTGAACTTGACGTGAACCAACATCTGCTCATTCGTTGGTGTTGAGGGTTTTCCCTTATATCCTGTGATCATTATACCCCTGAGGGTTGTGAAGGTTTATGAGCATCACAACCTAGTCCACAACCTCTGGGTATATTGTCAGGAGAAGTGTATGAAAACTTTTGATGGAGATGACGAAGGTCACTACCGGTTTCTCTACAGGCCTTTTTGTTGGATCTACCGTTGGTCTCGCCGCATAGGAGCATTTGTCAAGGGGTGAGGTAGGATTATCTGACGAAACTAACCATGTGCCCACTCCTCCTACATCTCCCACACCATTGTCGGTTGATGAGAATGAAGTTGTTCACATTCCTTCAGAATATGTCTCTGCCCTCAGCAAAGGGTTGGGTGACTTGCAACATCACTTGGAAAGAGACCCAAAGTTGGCTAGGGCTTCCCGGGTTATCAACAAACTAAAGTATATGGTGGGAAAAGACTGAACAGGCATAGAACTCTTGGCTAGTCTCTCTAGTCTAGCTGATGCATGTGCTCCTCCAAACAATCTTAACATTGCACAAGGAGTCACTTTTGAAGACCATGAGAGACAACTAGGAATGTTGATGCCTCCTATGTCTGTGTACATGGCTGATGTCGTACCTTCGATCAACATTCCCTTTGCCTCTGAGGGATCCAAAACTATCAAAGTGAACAAGATCCCCTTGGTTTTTAGCTTCACCCCTCATATCACCTCTAGCGGTGGAGGCTTTGGCAAGATGAGCAGTGGGGGCTTTGGTAGTGGTGGTGGCTTCGGCAATGGGGGTGGTGCTAGTGGAAGTGGTTCTGATGGAGGTCATGGTGGTGGCTTTGGAAGCGGAGGTGGCTCCGATGGAGGCCCTACTAGTGGTGGTGGCTCTGGAAGTTGTTTCGACGAAGGTCACATAGGTGGGTCTGGTGGTGGCTCTGACAGTGGTTCGAGAGGAGGTTCTTTTGGCCCTATATCTTCTAATGACCCTATTCTGAACACTCTTCTTCAGAATATGGGTAAGATGAAGAGCCAGTTGGTGAGTCTCTCCCAATCCTCTGCCCAACCTATTTTCCAACCCTTCTTTCGGCATAGCCTGTTGTCGATCGCAATTTTGAATACTCCCTTCCCTCAAGGAATGGAGATTCCTAAATTCGAAAAAATATGGCGGAAAAGGGGACCCACAAATGTATGTGTCTACCTTTCACTCCTTGTGCACAAATTTTTTCCATCATGATGCATTGATGGCAAAAATATTCCCTCAATCTCTCAAGGATACAACACTCGAGTGGTACTATTCCTTGCTCGATAATACCATTTTCTTGTTTGATCAATTGGTGAACTAGTTTCTCCGACAATTCCAATCCAACATCGAGCCGAAGATGACCATTTTGGATCTCGTCTGATGCAAACAAGGTGATAATGAAAATATTACTGACTTCATCATGTGGTATCAAGTGCTCTTCTCAAAAATCTTGTATTCGCTGCCCAATTCTAACATGCATAAGGTATTCATTGGGAACTTGCAAAGGCCTTGGTAGGAGAAGTTTTCCCTTATGAAATATACTTCTTTTGCGCATTTTTGTGTAGCCCTATGAGAGTACCAGCAGATGGTAGTTCAGTTCAGGGGACCCTCCCCGTGCTTCCCTTCTGAAGGAAAGTCCATTGTATCGATCTCTGGGAAAGGTAAAGCTATTGTGAATGTAGTAGTTGTTGTGGATGACAACAACCTCAAATGCAACCAAAAGTTCACAAAGTTAGAAAAATCTTATTCTTCCATCTTGCAAAAATTAGTGAAGGATAAGATCATGACCTTTCCAAACCCTAAACCCCTTAAGCAACCTTACCCTATTTGGTATGATATGAATACTTATTTTTAGTACCATTGAGTTAACGAACATGATACCGAACGTTGTATGCGCCTACATCACGAGATACAAGACTGAATTGAGGATGGTACTATTCATCTTGATGGAAGCAAGAAAAATATGAATAAATTAGTGGAAAAAGTGAATAGTGAATTGTAGCTATACATGGACCCATTTCTGTCGCATTCTGCTAACATGATTGTCGACCCCATTGATTCTATCACTTAGCTCGAGGCCTATGTTAACATGGTCACGATTACCCCTATCACATAGCCTGTGACCTATTCGCCGAATGTGGAATTTACTTCATAGGACTTACCTTTAAATAACAATTCCTCTCCCCTCTATATTCATGCTCGCCTCAATTGTAACATTGTGATAGGAGTCTTAGTAGACCTCGCGAGTTGAGTGAATGTTACTACAGAAGAGACGTTGTGGTTTAACTCACTACATAGAAAAGAGTACAAAGAAAAAAAATCCACCATATGTACACACAATGGTCTTTGTTTGAAGCCATATGGCTCGATAACTTTGTCCATCCTAGTTGGACCTAGGGTTTTTGACACTATTTTAAATGTCATTCTAGAGTCGGATTTGTTCAGGATGAAGCTAGGCATAACTTGGATAGCTTCCATGAATGGAATCACCTTTGTTATTCATAAATGTCAAAATTTCTCCCATGAAGGTACCGTGCATGTACTAGATACTAGCCTTTAGTGTCCTGTGGGGGATATTCATTAGACCATTTTTGGCCCACCCCGGTTGGTCCGCTTCCTCCAAGGACGAACCTACTTTACAAAAACTATGTGAAGTATAAGACTGGGGACAAGGGA
Organism: Sequoia sempervirens; assembly: GCA_007258455.2. Taxonomy (NCBI): domain Eukaryota; kingdom Viridiplantae; phylum Streptophyta; class Pinopsida; order Cupressales; family Cupressaceae; genus Sequoia; species Sequoia sempervirens. The sequence goes on from VDFB02273967.1 coordinate 77,966, forward strand.
CAACCAAAATTGGCTCTTCCTATAGCACAACAGTTGGCTGCCTCCTCTTCCTAAAAAGGGAAGGAGAAGCTTGCCTCCTCTTAGGCTGACTCGTCCACTCC
>VDFB02273968.1:0-24015 GCA_007258455.2 Sequoia sempervirens
TTTTTTTTTCAAACATCTATGATCATCATGTTCAGGTCTTTTACAATAGGCACATTTGACCTTCTCTTTTTTAGACTTGTCACCATTTGAAGATGAGGTTTCATTAGTTGCTTTTGGGGTAGTTGGTTTATGATCATTTTTCTCTTTGTTATTCTTCTATTTCTTATCTTTGTTGTTACTAATTTGTACTCATTATTCTTTTGTGCCTTGGTTGGCAGCCAAACATGTGACTTAGAGGATTTTATAGTGCCCATTTGGATTAGCTTATCTTTCTCCCATGTGAGAGAAATAAAAATATTATCTAAATATAACATGGTGAATTTAGTCTCAAATACATCTTTAGTAGCACAGAAGGTAGAAACAAATATTGAATAATCATAACTTATTTTTCAATATATGACCCAGGTCGTATAATCTTGAGTTCCAAATAGTGTTTCAAGTTTAGTCCAAATTTCATTTGGTGTATCCAAAGATTCAATACGAAAGAGAAAATCAAGAGAAATAGGCAAACACAAAGTTTCATATGTTTCACCACATCTATTGAACCAAATCAACTTTTCTTCATCTTTAGCAAGTTCAATTTCTAATCCCATTGTTATCCTATACAAACCAATGCTTCTTAACTGGATTGACATGCTATATTTTCACTCAAAATAGTTGTAATTAGTTAAAATAGGAAGTGTTGTTGAGCTATGATGCAAAAATGCAAAAATAAGTGCTAAAAGAAAGAGAACACAAGAACACAAATACACCTCCACCCTTTTCACTAGTATCAAAAATCACCCCCCAAAGATTACAGGTTGACACTTTATAGTTTAGTGCATTAACAAAGCTTTTTCCAAGTTACAATGCTTACTACATCCACAATGGCCAAAATTATAAATTTTGATACAAAATGAGCCTATCACCCCCCAAAGATTACAGGTTGACACTTTATAGTTTAGTGCATTAACAAAGCTTTTTCCAAGTTACAATGCTTACTACATCCACAATGGCCAAAATTATAAATTTTGATACAAAATGAGCCTATTGTAAAAAATATTGAAAAACTAGCCCTATAACTATATAGTGTTCTTCAATACCTAAGTTCCAACACTTATTCATTTTCGAAAAGTAGAGTTTTTGGGCACAAGATATGGCTAGTTGAAGGAAAAAATACAATACCAACTTCAACCTTGAAAATCAAAGAGAAAAAAGTAAAAAATATTGATCAAACCTTCGTGGATGGAAAGTGCTCATCTCTAAATTTCCTTTGATATCTGGTTTTCCAAAAAATTAATATCTAGAGCAAAAGTTATGCCAATTTGAAAAAAAACCCAATTTGGCCTATAGGGAGGGCCTGGTGGCCCTTGGGTGGTGTTGTTGGCGACTGTTGGGTGGTAGAGCAACTAAGTTTCAGGCGATAGTTAGCACTGGTGATTATTGGTGGAGGTGTGAATAGTGTTGCAATTTTCAAGCGATAGTCATGGTTTAAATGATTGTTGACTATTTTTGCTTACCGTCCATTGGCGATTTGCTTGTCTATGGACTTAAGCCTGTGAAGCTATAAGCCCATAAGCTAGCACTAAGCAATGGCGCCTTAGTTCTAGGCGCTAGACACTATGTGCAACACAAAGTGCTTAATATTTTTATTATATCTTTTTTGAACTTTTTTTCAATGACGATAGTATGGCTATATAATTGGGGGGTTGTATGACCCTTTGGAAAATTATTTTGCCTCGAAAGATCTTGACATCGAATATGGGTGAGTTTATATCAAATTTGTATGTGCAACCTCCTTAGTGCAATGACAAGGTCCATTTGGGTCAAAAATGCTCTAGTTATAACTATTCACCATATCTAAAATTCAAACCCTCCCTTGCAACAATGTCAAGTGATCTTCAAATCGGATGACAAGCCAATATTGATTTTTTTGAGCCTCCTAGATGCATTGGAATAACCAAAAATGTCGCAATATAATCATAATGGATATACACCCATATATTACAAACACATATGCAAAATGAAGATGTTATCAGATCTTCATAAATCCTTTATGATTCTCTAGATTGTTCAAAACACAAGAGAAGAGCATACAAGATTTTACAAAATCTCACATAATAAGCTCAAACTCTCAATTAAGAATCTACGAGCACGTAATTCTCAAAACAAAATCTTTGATACCATGTTAGAAATTTGAAATAGATTGACAACTCAAAGAACTTTATGAGAGAAATTCTAAGCTACAAAAATTAGAAAACATAAATAATGCAAACCAATGACTTTGAGAGATATGCAATGTGAGATCGACATAATTACATTAAGAGCTTTTAAGATGTAAAATTATGCAATAGAAAATAAATAAAAGTACATGCCACATAGTGAATTTATATAGAACTAGAGAGAAAATGAAAGTGACAAATCCAACCAATAAGAAGTGACCACCAATATTAAATAAAATGACCAAAATAGTAAATGCTCCACCCTTTTAGGATGGTGACACTTCACCACCTTATCTCCTAATTATTAAATAATTAAACTTACTTTATTTAATCTAAATAAGCTTAATAAAAGTATAGGAAAAACTTATGACTACAAGAAAATAAACTAACCCATTAGGAAAATAAAAATCTACACTAACAAAAAGCACCATTAGTTTGGGGATCTTATGAAGAGAAGCTTTCTAAAAAATTTCAATAAAAATTGCTAAATTTTTTAAGAGCTTTCATAAACAAGTAGTCCCCTAGATTTTATAACAAGCTTAAAGTTAAAAGAAAAAATTGATAATCTTATAAATTTTGTTTAACAACAAGAAAAACTAAATCTATAATTATATAATTAAATATGAAAAAATATTTAAAAAATATAAAGAATTATAAATGGTATGTAAATAAATGACCCCACTAATAAACATCCTCTTAAAATATGAAATCCGAAGATCAGAGCTCCTATTTTCTTAATTTACCTGTAAATTGTTTTCTTCTTATCATGAACCTTGTGCTACGGAAAAATAAAATGTGTAGCGGCTCCATGGGATACCTTGCACCTTCCAGTATCCCCAATATTGGAACGACTTTGTGATTTGCAAACCATATATGAAAATGAATTCAACAGAATCAATAATAACAGCAGCTGAGAACACCGCGGATAGCATTGACAATGTGGGGGACAGGGATGAAGACGAGGACGAAGAAGAAATAGACAAAGAATTGGAAAAGGTTGCAGCCACTTTCATTCCTCAACCACCTTCAATTCAACCAGCACAAGCAACGCAGAATGACAATATTAGTAACCCTCGCAGAGAATCACTTCTGACTTTCCAGTTTCCCGACTGGGGAATCGACATATGCAAAGGCGCCGCCGTTAGCAGGCACGTAGGAAATACGGCTGTCGATGGCCCATCCACTTCTCTCAAATTTCCTAAGAAATGTTTTGGAGCGGCGGACAAGCCCGGGATTGGAGCCTCCGTCTATGGGATTCCAAATGAATTGTGGATGCACATTCTGAGGTTTTTGAATGCCAAGGAGCTTTGCTCTCTCAGGCAGACCTGCCGCTGGTTTTATTTTCTTGCTTCCCAAGATGATGTCTGGCATGCCACGCATCAACATGATCACAAAGTGGAGGAAGAGCAACTACTTCAATCTCCCTTACCCAGGTGGCTTTCATTTTCCCTTAATTGATACTCAAGTAAGCTAATTTTGATGTTATTAGGTTACTGTTTATATTTGCTACTTCTAGTCTATGCAGAGTCTGATTGCCTGGTGGTCTAATATGTCGTAATCTACCTTGTAGTATAATTGATTGATCCTCAATTAAATTAAATTTGATCCATTTAGGTTACTTTTAGTATTTGCGGCCTCTAGTGTACGCACGGACCAATGAGCCCAGTGGTTTATATATTTGATGTAATTAGATTACTTTTAAATATGTTGCCACTAGTCTCTGCACAGTCCGATCAGCCTAGTCGTCTCATATGTTGTAAGCTACCTTAAAGTATATCAACCTTAAAATGATCTTTTTCTTTTGTTTTCTGTCTTGCTGAGTGTCGTCTCAGTTTTTAACTGACTTTGTAGATTAGGACACAAGGTGGTGTGGATCTTATAAGGGTATTTTTCTTTGGGTTGGTGTCTTTGCTGAGTGTTCTTTCAAATTTTCAGGGTACCAGGCATTGGGGATCTTAGGAGAACATTATTCTTTTGGTTGGTATCTTGCTGAGTGTTGTTTCAATTTGTAACTAAATTCTTAGGTCTGGGCACCAGGCATTGTGGTTCTTAAAAGGAGGTGTTTCTTTAGGTTAGTATTTTGCAGAGTTTTGTTTCAGTTTTTAACTGAATTCTTAGGTTAAGGCACTGGGGCATTGTGTATCTTAAAAGGAGATGTTTCTTTCAGTTGGTATATTGCTGATTTTTGCTGATTTTTGTTTCAATTTTTAACTAAATTCTTCAGTCAGGGCGCTGGGCATTGTGGATCTTAAAAGGAGATGTTTCTTTCTGTTGGTATCTTGCTGATTTTTGTTTCAGTTTTTAATAAAATTCTTAGGCCAGGGCACCAGATAATGTGGATCTTAAAAGGAGATGCTTCTTTTGGTTGGTATCTTTCTGAGTGTTGTTTCGATTCTTAACTGAATTCTTAGGTATTTTTTCCTCTTACATTCAGTGTTCCACGGGGTTTCGGGGACGGGGACGGGGACGGGGGGATGGCGGGGATGCGTTTCGGGGATGCGGGGACGGGGGGTCTAAGTTTGGGGGCGGCGGGGGGACGGCAGGGGGACAGCGGCAGGGGGGCAGCAGGGTGCTGAAATACATATAGTACTTGAAAAAATAGTTATAAAAAGATGTATAAATATAAGAATTATAGATCTTGGAGACAACTAGGAGTCCCCTAGACATCTTGAGGACAACCCAGCATCCTCGAAGTCCTAGTGGCGTCTTGGAGACAACGACACTGGTGGTGGGATGGTGGCGCTGGTGGTGGGATGGTAGGGGGACGTCCCCCCCAAGTCTCCGAGACGTCCCCCTCTAGGAAACGCGGGTTTTTTTGGGGGGGACGCGTCCCCGTGGAACACTGCTTACATTATAATTGTTCACAAGGTTTTAAAAATCCTTGTCCGAGATTGAGCTTTGCAGGCCAGAAGTTTTAGAAGTTGAATTATATGCAAATTCATTGTGGACAATTTGAATGGGAAAATGTAGGGGTTGCCATTCCATGGAGGGGCGTGTAAGCAATAATTCAGAAATTAAATGGAACAAAATGCAAAGCAAGAGAATCCTATTCCAAACTATCACAAACCTCTAAATAGAGCTCACAAAAAGAGATCAAAACAACACAATAATATCAAAATCAACTTAAAATGTTACCCATGACTTCATTGTGATTTGATTTGCTCTTTGACTAGTTGATATGTGGATGCTCCTTTGCTTGAAGATACCTGTTTTGACAGCATGTACCTAGCATAAAGTTGATGATTGATCTGGAATGAAGGAAGGAGTTCGTGAATTTATAGAATTTTGAAAGGGGGAATGGACTGTCAAGGTCAAATGGTGAGATTAATGGTGGAGGATGTTTGAGAGGATTTCTCTAGGATCAAGGAGAGGATGGAGGTTGGAGATGGAGGTTGTTAGATTGTGAATGGCTAGGATGAACTTACTAATTTTAGTAAGCAGTTGTGACCATGAGGGAAATAAGGGACATGCACATTTATGAGAGCTACATTTTTGGGCATAGTTGAAAAACTCGTAGAGTACTCACAAAACTTGTGAGCCAAAATCCTGGGCTAGTTACTTGCCTAAAAAATCGGCGGTATTTTTTGGAAAACTTGCAACGATTTTTGATAAAAACTTGCCAAAAACTCCCCTAAAGCTTGTGATTTTTAATGAAAAACTCACCGAAATGAGTATAATTTTGTTTTTTTCATCTAATGATAAGTCATTTATATGATTTTTAAAGCATTTTTATAAACAAAAAAGTACCAAATACGTAATTTTGCTCTTAAGTGATAAAATTGTCAAAATTTGTGTGGTTTCAAAGGCCTTAATGTGGGCTTGGTGGCAATGCCCCTTGACCCCGTTGGGGGTGTTGCCCCCAAACCCCCATGAGGGGCACTGCCCCTCAACCATGCTGGGGGTGTTGCCTGTAGACCCCCATGAAGGGCATTGCCTATCAACCCCATTGGAGTCTATGATATGTATTAAACTCTAATTTTGATTTATATATGATGGAAATTGATAATACATTCTACAAATGTAGTAATATGTGTTTTTTAAGAATATTGTAAAAAATTTATATATTTTAAAATGTTTAATAAAATTACTGAGTTATTGCTGAGTTTTCCTTGAGTTTTTTTCGTGTCGTAAGTTTTTAAAATTTTTGGGCTTGCTGAGTTATTTCCAAGTCTGAGATTTACAACTATGTTCTTGGGTTTGGTGGAGAGAATAATGGAGCCATAAGGACAAGTGTTCTTAGGTGTCCTTTATTCTTGGAATGTGTTGAGGGAATATAGGTATTAATAAAATAATAATATTATTTAGTTATTTTAGCCATGTGTGAGATGGATAATAGGTGGAAAATAGTAATTATTTATTTATTTATTGTTAGGAGATGGAAAAGGTATTTAATTAAATGTGGGAGACTTTAGGTGAGGGAACTTGTCTTAGGTGGTGGATTTAATTGATTAGGACTAGGTGATGGATGACTAGGCCCAGGTGATGAGGACTTGACTAGGTGTTGTAATTTGTCGATTAGGTATACTAGGGAATATATGTGTTTATAGGGCGCATCATCCGTAGTTTTGTTGTCCAAGTTGTTCCATGGAAACATTTTAATCCTGCTAGAGGAAAAAATTGATTGTTCCTCTGGAAAGAATGAGGACAGTTTTCTTTTGACGAGAGACTTTCAGCATGTGCAGATAATGAGGGGCTGAAAATTTCCTTCAATAGCTTAGCAGGTTTTGTGGTCAAATGGTAGCTTATGTGCGGTAATGATAGCAGAAATGGCAAGAACTCTCAGAAACTTTTAGGTAGAGTTTCTGAAACTTCAAAAGACACCTGGAAACAGTAGTGAAAAATTCCTAAAGGCCGAGTTTCTGTACTGGGAATGACTGGAAATACCTGATTAACAAATTTAAAATTCTGAAAGCATTTCTGAATCTTATTTTTCTTCTCCAGAGGTTTTCAGGGCAGATAAGCATATTGAAATCTTGGAAATGGGTATTTTGGATTTGTAGGTGTCATGCAATGTTGTTTTGGGTAAGCTGATCCATAACATCTAGTTAAAGATATGTTTATGAGGGGATTATGTGTAATATGGCTAGTTTGCTATAAACCAGCAATCACAAGTAATTGCCAGACAAGCCTTCAGACTGTGCTGGTGTGACTTTGTGTCCCACGTTTTTCTCAAAATTGGGTAAAATTGTGAAGAACCCACAATTTTTTTCAAAGAATCTCTTTTGCCTATAAAGACTACTTTTTTTTGAATTTGCTTTCATTTTGACACCTCAGATTCAAAAATTTTCAGAATACAGTTACAATAGGGAATTTGCAAATCAAAGATTCAAAGGATTGTCAGCATCAAACAATTAGAATTCGTAAATCAGAGATTTTAAGTTGTAAGATGTAATGGATTAAGAATTTGAGATTCATTCTGATTCTTGCCTTGACATAAAGTTCAGAATTTGTAATGGGCAAGATTGAATAGATTCCATTTTTACTTCTTATGTTTGTTTCTATCTCTCTGCAAGCACAATATACATGGCATGAAATGACTAACATTTTGTTCTTCTCTATTTTACAAATATTTAATTGTTTGTATGTTTATCTAGTGTTTCTAGTTTTAAACCCCAAGAAATTAAATTCAATTTACACTTTCAATTTGCTGTGTCAATACTATGTAGATGGAATGCTTTTATCATGTGAAGGCATAAGGAGGATCCTTGTTGAGTAGATAGAGAGCCATATGTATTGCTTCAAAGGTCAACTGTGAGACATGAGGAAAAAAGCAACAAGTTGATTTTTGGAGATTAAAGCTGATTTTTGTTGTGCATGTTGTAAGACAAGCTATGCATGTTATCTAGGGGCCTTGCTTGTTATTTTTTAGGACTTTGCAGGTTTGGTTTTCTTTGTTTTGGCATTTTTGGGATGTGTATTCATGGCTGATCCACATGCGCTTCTAGGTTCTTCTAAGCTCACTTTCAAATAAGTTGTGCTTGGTTGCCTTGTTAATCATTCCATGCATGAAGCTAATGTAATGAATATTCTCGTGGATCTAGTTCAATGACAACAATTTTCTTCAAAAAAAGAAATAGATAATGATTTTAAAATCAATGGATGCCTTCCTCAAAGCAAGGAGATTCCAACAGTTATTTTTAATCTTGATTCTGTGGCTGAGGATTTAGTTTTCTTCCAAAGCCATGTCCTCATTTACGAGTTTATGGGGGTTAGATTAAATATGAGGATGCTAGAGGATTGGGCATGTAGAGCATGGCTGATTGAAGGAGACATGGAGATTACGCTAGTTGCTGACTTTTTTGTTTCCTTCAATAATGCTTCTGGTTGTGTTCAAATTCTTGAAGGAGGTCTTTTATTTCATCAAGCATGCTGGTGTAATGTCCCTACTTGGGATATTCCTAGATTTTTCCCTAAAATCACAATTTGAATCCAAAAATAAGAAATTTAATACATTCAAGATTGTAAATTTACCAATTGAAATACCCTTTATAAGATATGTATCTTGGTTTAAGTCTTGCACACAATATGTAATGTCCCCTGTTGAGGGAGTACCTGATTTTTGCCCAAAATTAACAAATCCAATAATACAGTTTATTTACAAGAGTATTCTTTCATTAAATTATACAATAGCAATTGAAGTTAGGAAAATAATCATCAAACAAAATGATAATGTAACATGCACACTATAGCCAACCATGTTAGGAACTTGAGGGGAAAAGCACAATGGGGCTCCTGGAGACTGTCCTCTTCAACTAAGCCCAAGAGTGCCGAATAACCAACCAAGTCAATCCGACCCCTTGGTCCACAAGAAATCCAACTCAATGGGTGGTCTACTTAATTGAGGGAACTTGTACTCCTGCATCTCCCTATTATGTTTCCTTGCCAATTCCTAATATGATTGCTTTATAAAAATCAAATGAATAATTACCAATCCTAAGATTCTTGATGAATTAGCAAGTTAAATAAATAAATAAATATGTTCTTTTCTAAATTCACAAACTAATAAATATTGTATTCAAATATGTGGCATTACCAACTACTGCAGAAATATAAAGTTTGCTGTATCTTACTTCCTTATAATTCAAATTATCACTGCTTTGTAATTCTAATTTCGCACTGCCTTCTTATCCAGATCGGATTTCCCATTTATCCTTTTTCCCAATCTGATGCTTGATTCAGATTTCTAATTGATCCAAATGATTCTATGAACCAATGATCCAAACTGATGCCTTGCATAAATTGATTCTACCTCTCTATATATCTCTCAAGGTGGGGTGAATAGTCACACCTCTATTTAATCAATGCACCCCTTACAAAGGATGCACCCCTTCCTATTTACTTGCTGCCTCTTGACTTAATTAATTAGTAATAATTAAAGTAACTCTCATCAAGCCCTTAGAAGAATTTCTGTCTTTTATTTAATTGCTGGCTTTTGGAGATTATTAATTGCTGCTGTGAAATACTTCCTTTATTAATTCCCATCGATGCCGCTTTAATGTTTCTTTGCTCATGCTGCGATTAAGATTTCCTTGGTCAGCGATGAGTGTTTCCTCGGTCAGTGATGAATATTTCCCTGGGTCAGTGAAGAACATTTCCTTGGTCAGTGATTAGTATATTTAAGACAGGCTGCGATATATGGTGGGGACATGGCAGCTGGTCTTTTCATGAAATCCTGACATCTGAATTTTATCCCAACCATGGAACTCCCTTCCAAGGTTCTAGTTTGGATCCATTTATTTACTTTGCCGCTGATTTTCTAGAAAGATGAATGCCTAAATTTTTTGGGTGGTTCCAAGTTGGGTGCTTCTCATATTTCTAGGGAGAAAAAAATTCTAGTTATGCACAAATTTGTGTTGAACTAGATTTAAATAATCCCTTGTCAGAAGCTCTTAATATTCAAGTGGTAGATTTTGTTTGGCATCAAACCTTGGATTATGAAGCCATTCCTTTCAGATGTATGGAATGTCATCGTAAATGACAAATTTAGGAGGATAATCAAGGGTTTATCATTGGTCCTTCGAATGCTGATGGCTTTCCTATGGCTCATAAGAAAGGTAAAAGTAAAACTTGACCTCCTCAAAATCCTAGAGCAGCCAAATCTGGTAACTGAAATAAAACTAAGTTTGCTATTTTGGGAGAAATACTCACTAGATTTATGAGTGATCAAGATCAAAACCAAGGAAGGATAATAGCAAAACAAGGGAATAATGAAATAATGTAGGATCAAGAAAGACATGGCAAAATAAAGGGTGCTAACTTTTTCAATGAGAAACAAGATTGTAAAGCACAAGATCTTCCACTTCCCAAGGAGTTTTTGGATGTGCTTGATGCCATTGTTAATGTCCACCATGCTTCTTTGTTGTGAGGTAAGTCTATTGTTTCTTCTTAGAACCCTCTTTTTACTCCTAATAACTCTCAAAATCTTGACGTTCAGGAGACTTGTATTGCCTTTGATAAACTTGATAGATATGGGGAAAGCATTACTATTTGACGCTTGGTCTATTTGGTGGTCTTTTGTGTGCTTAGGACAAATATTTTTCTCCAAAAATTTTCTTAGTTGTAATGGTGGTCTCTCTTTAGATGGGGTTCTTAGATCTAGCAATCTTAGTGTCCTGATCACTAATTTATGCTCCCTAAGATCTTCTAGGTGAGGATAAACTTTGGGATAGTTTTCATGTTCATAGGGAAATTTCTGCTGAAGATTATCCTTTGATTATTGGAGGTGACTTCAATGTTGTGATATCCTCAAGGAAAAAGGGTGGACTTCCTATTCTCCATCAAGCTAGTCTTTTGCTTTAGAACATTAATCAACTTCAGTTAATGGATATTCCTCCTAGCAATGGTTCTTTAACTTGGAACAATCAAAGAACTGGGGATGCTTTTATTGTAGAACATTTGGATAGATTTTTGGTTAGTGATTCTGGACTTTCTCAGTGCCTTCGGTTTGTTTCTTCCATTCTAGACAATATAGGTTTAGATCATTGGCCCATATATTTACATTGGGAAGGATCTTTAAAGTCTCAAAATGCCCCCTTTAGATTCCAACTCATGTGAATAAAAAAAGAAGAATTGGAAGAAAAGACTAGACTTTTGCGGCAGGAAGGTGAACCTCATGATGGTACAACTTTGTATGTTTTACTTTTTGCAAATTATATTTTGTCAAACAAAGACTCAAAGAATGGAATTCTTCCTCATGTGGAAATATTTTGCAAAGAAAAGAAATATTTTGCAAAGAAAAAGAAATATTTTGTCAAATTTGGTAGAGATCTAAGGTTGCATTTAGGAATAGGGCTTCAGTAAAGATGTTTTAACTTTGCATTCTAAACTTCATAATGAATTAGAAAAGATTGAGCTTTAGGAGGAAATCAGGTGCTAACAAAAATCTAATGGTTATAGATAGGGGATAGGTATTCTTCTTTTTTCTATCACTTTGTTGTTGTAGAAAAACATGTTAACGCTTTTAAGCATAGTTTGTAGACTCATTGAGTACTCGACAAAACTCACCAAACTCACAAGTCTTTTGGGTAGTTGAGATGAGTTGACCAAGCCTATGAGTTGAGTCTCAACAAGTCTTGTCAAGTACTCGGTTGAGTCTTGGTCGAAAATTTGCCGTCTCAGGTTCAGACTCTTGCGTCTTGAACTCAGGCTCTTGTTCGACAGGAAAAAGTGCCCAGGCAGGGTTTTAAGTCAAAAAGACCTTTTTTTTTTCATTTTTGGCTCTGATTCACCCAGTTCACCTTGCTAAACATCAACCTAGCAAGGAATGAGTTGAGAAGAGAAGTTTTTAGGATCAAAAGTTGATTGAATCATCAAACAAGTAATTGATATTTTCTTTTTTTGTTTTGTTTTGTTGATTTGAAAATAAAATAATTAAAAATTAGGGAAAATGCTATCAAAATTTCTTCCATTTCCCTTCATCCCTTATTTCCTAACACTTCTAGCTTCTATTTAAAAAAAATGCTTATCATTTTACTTCTTGTTGATTTTTTGCAAAACATAAAACAACAATGTCAACTTCAAGTTCAACACAAATGAGTGGCAAACTATGACAGGTGGAATTAATAGATTAAAATATCACCTTGCTAAAATACTTGGAAAAAATGTGAAGGCATGCACTAAGGTGTCCGAAGAGGTTACTTTAGAGATAACCAACCTACTTGCTGAGCACGAAATGAAAAAGTGGAAAAGCAAAAGACAAAGGAAGCAATAGCAGTAGTGATGAATCAATACGTATCTAGTTCTACGCCTATGGATTCCTTTGTTGCCCCAACTTCAAGCTTTTGTCATTCAAATTCATCTATCGGTGTGAGTCTTCGGGGTTCTTTTTCTACTTTTTGCCAAATTCCTTCATCATCACCAACTTTCTTTGTTCAATGCAATGTTCCATGAGCACAACCCTCACTTGAAGGTACTGCTTGGAATAAAGAAAAACACCATGAGGCTAGGATGGCAACAACAAACTTTTGGTACTATAATAATTTATCCTTCAATGTGGTGAACAACCCATATTGGGAAGGGTTGGTGAATGCATTAACAGTTGCAGTAAGGGGTTTAAGACTCCAACTTCTAGAGAATTGAGTGGGCCATTGCTAGAGGAAGTTGTCAAAAATACATGGCTTGTGGTTGATGATCAAAAGAAAGTATGGTAGAAAAAAGGTTGCAACATCTTATTAGATGAATGGACAGATGGATGGAATAGGACTCTTCTTAATTTTTTAGTGGCTTCTAATAGCACATTGGTGCTCTTGAAGCCTATAGATGCCTCGCATGAAGTAAAAAATGCTGAGACATTGTGCAACCTATTGGATGGGGTGGTCCAAGAGGTTGGGGTTGGGAATGTTGTCCAACTTATCATGGACAATGCAGTAGCATATGTTGCCACAAGGAGACTTATTATGCTGAGGCATCCTACTATTTCATAGATTCCTTGTGCTACACATTGCTTGGATTTGTTGTTAGAGGACATTGGAAAAATTGGATGAGTCAAAAGTGTTGTTGAAGATTCTAAATAGGTTACCAAATTTATCTACAACTATACTTGGGTTCTTTCTTTGATAAGAAAGCACACAAATGGCAAGGAGCTTGTGCAACCAGGAGTGACACGATTTTCTAGCCACTTCCTTACTTTAAATCATTCTTACCGCAATTCCTCATCTCAAGCAAATGTGTGTGTCTAATGCTTGGTTGGAGTCTCTAGTTTCCAAAAAAGTTGAAGGGGAGAGAACTGCAAGAACAATTTTTGATGACTTATTCATCAAAAATGGAGAGGAGTTAATCAAGGTAAGTAACAAATACAAACTTAAACTTTATACAAAATAATCTATTTGTTTTTGTTTTTGAGGGGTTGATTTTGTAATAATTTCAAATTTGTTTTCAATTTTTTAGGTGATAGGACCTTTGGTTAGGGTTTTTCATATGGTGGATGGAGATGGCATGCCAATGGGTTTCCTTTATGAGGTCATGGATAAGGGCAAAGAGGCCATTTTGCATTACTATGGTGGAAAAAGAATGAAATCATTTGGCACATCATTTATCGTAGATGGACAAACCAACTCCACTAGCTAGTGCATGCCTTGGCCTACTACCTGAACCCAAAATTCTACTTCTTTGATTCATTTAATGCTGATGAGGAGGTCATGGAAGGTGTCATTTCATGCATCGATAAGATGGTGCCAAATGCTTGTAGTAGTTAATGAACTCCCAACACCCTAGGAACAACTGCCAAACCAAAATATCTTTTGCAAGAAAGAAATGGCAAGAATATCTTGCTATGATTAAGGATGCAAGATTGATTGATTGAATATGTTAAATGTACATATGATGCCTTGCTTATAAAGGTAAGGTTGTGAGATAGGATTAGACAAGATCTTCACATATGTCTTAATCCTATGTAATGAGACGACTACCTCAACATTATTAAATGACTTAGGACACAAGTATTAAATGCCATGATAAGATAAGATCACATGACACCTAAGACTTACAGAAAGATTCCCTAGGACCTAAGTAGACTTAACATGTAAATCAGACCTATAAGAGAACTAGATAGGTAAAACACCTCTTTACACAATGTTGAGATGAAAGATAAATTTTTTTGATGAGTTGGAGGGAAGATTTACTAAATCTGATTTATTATATCTTGTTTATGAATTTGACAATGTCGACTCTTTATAAACATCCATTTTACATACATAATAATCAACTTGCTATATTTCATCCATCTATTCAAGTTCTACAAGGGTGCGGAGAGAGACTTTTTCAGCTCAAGCAATTCAAAGGAGAGAAAAACAACTAGGTAAAAATTTTTGTTCAATACTACAAGTAGAAATTAGAAACTTGATTCTTATATTTTTTAAATGTTTTTTTTGTAGATTTATGGTGGGAGAATTATGGTGCTAGCACATCGAATCTTCAAAGGCTAGCCATTCGTATTTTGCCCCAGCCCTGTAGTGCTTTTGGGTGTGAATGCAATTGTAGCTAATTTGAGAGTATTCACATGAAGAAGAGAAACATGTTGACCCAGGAGCATCTCAATGATTTTGTCTTCATTTGGTACAACCTTCTCCTTCGAACTAGACAGGTGGAGGGCACTTCACATGATTCCATCAACTTGGATGAGATTGATCCTTATGGTGAATGGACCATCGATGAACAAGATGATGCCCTCCTTGTTGATGAAGATCTTGCAGAATTGGAGAGAGGAGCATCATCAGCAGTAGAATTGGATTTAATGGAGGAAAATGAACACTTTTTTGAAGAAATAATCTACGATCATTTTGATACTGTAGAACCTTCTAGTTTGAGGCTTGAAAAATTAAGTTACATTAGGAGGGGAAATAGGAAGATGTAGATTGTATTTGGTTGTTTTTATACTTTGACATATGTAAACAATTATAAATTTATAATATTGTTATACGTTTGAAACTATGAAATTTCGAATTTTGAGAGTTTGATGATTATATGACATGTGTAATGTTTGAATTATGACAAATTGATAGTCAAATTAGGCTTTTAAGTTGTTTAAATGCATTAATTTCTTTTGTTTTGTCAAGTCTCTGCCAAGTCCCGAGTCGGAGTCAAAATATTGGGCTACTAAGTTGAGTCGGAGTCCTAAAATTATGCTTTTAAGGATATAGAATGAGAGGATGAATCTAGGATTGAATCCATTCAAGGTATTCAATTAGAATATGTTTCTCACTTTTGTGAGTTGTTCAAAGCCCCCATAGTTTTTTTTTGTTGATAATAGATTTATCATATTGAATTCTATGCTCCATGGGGATGCATCCCTTGGCCTTGTACCCTCGTCCCCGTACCTGAAATGTTTTGGGGACTCGGGGATGGCTAGGAAACGTCCCCTCCCCGTCCCCTTTCTCTGCAAATTTTAGGAAACGTCCTCGGTACGGCTAGGAAACTTGCAGCCAGGGGACATTTGGACGTCCTCCAACCGTCTCGGGGACGACTAGCCCCTATAGCCCAGTGCATAGTTGGACGACATTTTATAAAAAAACACTTTTTTAAATAAAAAAAGGGGTGGGCGGGCCCACAAGGATCCCCCTACCCCTTTAAACATTACCTAAACCTAATTTATCCAAAACACCAAAAGAGAAAAAATACTCATTCATTTTAACATTTGTAAACAAAGAGAAGTGCGCAAGAGAAGAGCAGCAGGTGGTCAAGGAGAGAACAACAGTTCAAAGAGGAGACTAGGGCATCAATTCCACTACACTAGAGGTAAGTTATTCATCTTACATTTGTATTTGCAATTTGTTTTGCAATTTTTCAAGTTTTTTCAAGTTTTTCAACACAAAGGAGGGCATTGTGAGTTTGTTTATTTTTTATTTGAACTTTCAGCTCTCTTTGATATCAGAAATTCTTATAAAAAAAAATCATGAGTAGCAGTGGGAGTAGTGATCGTGAGGATGTTGAAGTTCAAATACAAGAAAGAAATAGACCTAGAAATATGGCAGCCATTGGGGGGTCTTCAGAGAGTGGGAGTGTAGCAGGGTCAACAAGTTCAAACCCATTTGATTGTCCTCCCAACTCCTCAAAATCTATGCAAAAGGCCCATTTAACCCCAAAAAACCTCTATTACAATTTGCATCAAGAGTTAATAAAGATAAGAAAAAAAATTCAGGGGGGAGTAGAGTATGAGAGTGCCATTTGTGCCACAAATTAATATAGGGGCAGCTATACGAGAGTTTATTGCCATCTTTTGTGGATAGGTGGTCAAGGGGTGAAAGGTTGTAAAGCAATAACTCAAGTTGAGAAAATTGAGGCAACTAGATTGCATATGGAGGGGAAGGCATTAAGTAAAAGGATTCCAATGGAGAGTTTGCAGCCTAGTGTGTCAATGCCTACAGGATCAGTGGATGTTGCTTCTCATGCAGGAGAGGGTTTTACTAATAGGGGAGAGAAGAGAAGTGCTAATGTTGCAGATTTGTTTAACATACAATCATGAGATGTGGCTAAATCCTCTATTGCTAAGTTCTTTTATGCTCATGCCATACCATTTTATGTCTCATGTTCGCCATATTTTAAAAAAATGTTCAAAGATGTTCAAGCTGTTGGCCCCTCATTTGTTCCACTTGGAGAAACTAAGCTACACACCACCCTTCTTGATAGAGAGTACTCCAAGGTGAGTGTTTTGATGGAAGATATGAGACTAACATGGATAGGGGATGGATTCTCCATAATCATGGATGGGTGGACCGATATCAAACATCGGCCACTCATCAATATTATTTTCACATGTAAATGAGTAATGCAATTTTCATTGCTCATTTACATATGCTAAGTTTTGCAGCAGTTTGCATCCATTAAACCTCATCATTGTAAATCTATTTATTCTACATTAATGTAAGAGTGTATCAATAGTTTTGATGGCTATCACTTGTATTTGTTGTTGTTTTATCATTTATTTATTTCCAATTTAGGCTTTGTTGACATTCACTTTGTAACATGCCAAATGTTCAACGAAAGTAAATTCACTAAATTTTAACCTCAAGTAAATGACTGTTCAACACTTATAGCAATAAAATTTTTCTCCTATTTCAAAGACAATATGCACATTTGAAATAACACATATTCCAAACTTTCCATTTGCATTATAATTGAATGTACAATTATTCCAATACATTTAAAATCCCAAAACATTTCTTGCATTACAACTTCCATAGACATGGATATAAGAAAACATACATAGCTCCTTGAGCTTCATTAACACATAGTAACAAATGGTCTAGGAAATCCCCTGCAAATCTCGGCTGCCAATTGATGAGGAGAAGCATTACTCAAGCGTTTTTCCGCCAACCATGGACTCAAATGCGGTCCCCGCACATCTGCCACATATGGCAAGATGGCCCTACCCTTTGACGAAGAGATTGGTTGGTAAAACCCCATAACAAATAGCCTTCCTGAGCTTAGTGTTGTGCTCTACAATTCTAGAACCTAATCATACGATAGCTACAACTACGAGTATGAAAATCTCGAACTAGAAATTGTCTATACTGGACACAGTGAACTGACAGTGTAAACAGTGGCTACTTATACTACTTTGGCCAAAGTTTCATATAAAAAGTCATCCATTCACCCATTATCTTAGCTCGATTTGTTTAATGACCATTCATGTACTATGCTTAGGCGATTCCCTCCGTTGGGTAATTGTAACCCCAGGAACAACATATCTCTTTATAACAAACTACACATAGGCAATTCCCTCCATTGGGTAATCGTTAACCCTAGGAATAACCTATGTTTATAACATTCGTACTGAGTAAACACAATGCATAGCTATAACCCTCATTGGTAATCTAATTCGATGTTAATCAATGAACTCTCTATAGTTCGGATACACAATAACTTGAAACGAAAAATAACATAAGCTATCCTAGCTTTGTCTTTCCCTAGTATATAATACTAAGAACACAATCACTCCTTATTATGGAGTATGTACAAACATTCAAGTAAGGTACATAAGAAGTAAGATATAATAAGACTTTTTCAATAACATAATCTTTCCTAATCTAGCAAATCAATGCTCTTTCCACACAAAACATCAACAACATTCAATCTTTTCAAAAACATTAAGAATATAAGAGGGCAGAATAACATGCCTGTTAAACACTAATTCCAAAAGAAATAAACTGACATCCAACTCAATCAACTCCAAGACTCCTCAGAAAATTCTCCAAACCACACTCAAAAATACTTCACAAAATCTCACTAAACTCTCCTCAGAACAACTCTCAGCTCACTCAAGAATAACTCAGAATGAAAACAGCAGAATGCAAGTGAAACAATGCATCCAAATGAAGTATTCTACACTCCTATTTATACAGAATTATGAGACTTCTCTGTCTATAATCAAGCCTTGCACATTGACACTTCTCAGCTATATGGTTCAACTCAGCAATTAACTTCAATTGGTGTCAGCATTCTAAAACAATACTCATCAAAATCGAACAACAAATCGACTGAAACAAAGATAGCAAGAATTCATCTCAGAAATGCAAGGTGAAAGACTAACATGTCAACTCCAAAAATGGCAGCTTATTCATGACTTATTCTACCTATTACTTGGTCTACAAACACTGGACAGTATTCAGTAATTTAGACTTCTATTCACAATGCAGTTTTCATATTTTGGCGCCTCCTATTTCTTCCGTCGTGCATTTTGGTGTTTGCCGCGTTTTGACCAAATCAGTGACTAAATGCCTTTGAAATATCTCAAAAAGCTTTTAACCGAGTCTTCAAACATAATGCATTGCGTTAGCAAGTTGGTTGATTCACATTTAGTGATCATAGCGCTGTATATAATGATATTAAGTTTGCACTTTATTTCATTGAAACATCAGTGCTTTATTGAAACAAACAGCGCTATATATATATATATATATATATATAGTTAAATATTCATCAACTCACATAATATTAAATATATATCATTTGATATTTTGAATGCATATATCCATGTTATCATTTTAAAATAAAGCCATATGTATATACATACATATATCAATATACTCAATATGTATATATATATTTATATATGCATATATCCACATATACATTTGCTTATACAATCAATAGTACATATTTACAAACTCATCGATAAATATATATATGCATACGATATATATATATACATGTCTGATTATCCATTCAATATTCTCATACCCATGAGCAATCCATCCATGAGCATGCGTAGGTACGTCTACCTACGTCTGCTCATGTACGTATTAACTCACGTGTATGGGTCTATCGTTGACATGTACATGTATACATATATATACATGTATATTGATATACTCCATGTATATATATATTTCATCGCTTTGAACCAAGAACATATAAGAACTCACAAACACAAAGGAACCTCAACAATATCTCAACAAGAACATTCACAGCAATTCATAAACCTTCCCCAAATTCAACCACAACAAAACTAAGGGATAGCTTACCAATTTCCCAAACTACGACTCAATTGGACCAATCTATATGTGTGTGTGTGAAAAAGCTCAGTTAGGCTTCGTTTAAGGGTTAGCCGACCAATCACTTCTCCTGAGTGATACTTCCCCTCCCTTCTGGAGGCTTGATCCCTGTATTGCATCCAACTTAGAACTTTGAAATGGTAGTTAGCTGTTCATCAAAATGATCATTTGCATATATTCATTTCATAATCAGAATACCAAATTAAATCAACATTCATAACATTTAATCATAATATCTAATCAACTTAACCTCCATTCAACATTTTACATATAATCAAAGTGCAAACACACGTTTTTCAATCAGAAATACAAGCACATTCATTTATTCAATATTTTAACCAACCATAGTAATAGTAAATAAGTAAACACACAACGGGGTGTAACACACTTTTTGCAGTTCGTGAGGTTATATCGATTTGTATCAGACAGTAAAGTGTATAACTTCTTCATATCTTCTGTTAATCCTTTACTCTCTGGCAGGCTCATAGTTAAACATTTCCATCTAAATAAAATTTTGGTTCTTTGTATTATTTGGGAAGCTTTTTTCATAGCATAGTGTCAACACCTTTAAACATCTTTTGCATATAACCTAGAAGTAATTTAATCCCCTGGATAAGACTGATCCTATAATGGTAGGATTATGCTTTAGATTGTACTTGTGTACTGACTGCAACTTACATATATTTCTTCTAAAAATCTTTCTCTGCAATATGAAAGAAGATCTTACCAGTAATTTGCTTTTTTTGAAATTCTACAGTCAAATATCCTTCAAAGTGGCCAATCTTTCATGGCTTCGATATTCTTTCTCTTCTCTAAAACATCTATTGAATAGTGTTTGTTGGACTCAAATTTTTCTTTATTCACTATCAATAGTAACTGAATAGAAAAGGACATGGCTGCTAACTGTCACACAGTCCTCCCATAATGTGGGAGAATGTGAAACATCATTCTGGACAACTTTTCTGTGTTCAATATGCTAGTTGACGGGAGTTTCTAAAGATCCTTGTAAAAATGGAAGAACATGAACAAAACAAAATTAGAATTTGAAAAATTATCTGAAAAAGCCAAAAGGAAAAGTAAATATCAAAACTGTAACCATATTGATATCTAAGTTTTCAACTTTCTTCTATAGTCCTGATAAATGCTGAATGCCCATTCTACTGTCCATGAAAGAAAGAAAGAAAGAAGTTATGCATCAACAAGAAAGTACCTGAAAAATATATCTGAGATTTTCTTTAATGTTTTCAGACTTTTTGGAATATGCTGCATTACCTTCTATGGACTGAAACGTTCTTTTAGAAACAATCCTGCTCTTTCCTATGGTAAACAATCATATTTACTTGTTGATTCATGTAATTCGATATTTAGGATTTTTATGCTTATGACTTCAACGGTGTACTCATTTATATTTTAGGCCCTAACATGGTGTTTAGTTCTCCCTGATATTTCATCAGCATACTTTTATATAGCTCAAGTTTATGATTATTTCCAAGCAAATGACCATTGAAAAGTATAGGCTAAACTAATATACTGGTTAGATTGTGTTGGGTTAAGCTTATGGTTGACCTGACTATGTTGTTTGTATAAATGATAATATTTCGTCCTATATTGGAATAACATTTCAATATCAATTGATTAAATTTAATCGAACTGAATGGCATTCCTTGTCAATATCATTAATCTGATAATAATTATAATGGTAAAATAATATGACATTTGTTTTACAGGTGGGTTAAAATTAAGAGTAGCATTTTGGACTCCCAAATAAAACAGAGGCTTTCTTATTTTTCAAAAGGTTATGACTACCTAAGATCAGCATTAGATTCATGGTGGAATGTTGGGGGACCTGATCAGCATTACAGCTCTAAGTCTCTGCAGTCTTTAATTCACAAGATGACAGTTCATGAATGGCCTGTTGTATATGATGCTTTTGCAGTGGTTTTCTCAGAGCGTGTTGATATCCTTGCAAATTATCTTTTGACAGAGTTTGAAAGTGGAGCTGCATGCAATGTGGATGCTTGCTTCTTAAAGAAAGGTGAATCTCTCCAGCAGTATCGGTTGTGCGTGGAAGACAGGGATTCTTCCACAAGGAAGTCTCTATCAAGTACAGACAATGGTCTTCTTGGCAAAGAGATGTGGCAATCTGTGCAAGCATCATGGATGCGATATAAACGTTGGCTTAGTCTTGTCTCTACTCATTGTCAATTTTTAAATTATCAAGTCATGGTCGAGAGAGCCAGGTTTGTTCTCTAAAATGGCTTATTAATCTTACCTTCTTCATTTGAATCTTATTACATAGATTTCATTTGATGTTCATTTGTCATGTGTGTTATAAACAGCTCATAAATTATGGATAATATCCTTGAACGACTCTTATATTAAATTTGAGAAATATTTTAATGATGATTCAGAAGAAAATCAGTATATGATGCTGTCATATGATATCTTCCCTTATGATGATGAATTTGTGTTATTGCTGTGAATGAAGTATCTGGTATTTGTAAAATATTTGTAGGAAAAGATGTCGTATGCTCTACTGAGTTGTTGGAAACTTAGAGCATTAAGATTTTTGATTATGAATAAATCCCTCAAGAATTAGAGATGAAAATAAATAAGCAAATTTGCTTAAATATGTTCTAATGTGGCTTATAGAAATATTTCAATAGCTACCACTGTTCATTATTGTTGACAAGTGAATTAAAATTGTAATTGTCAATGGTAAGAATGGTATCCTTGAGTAAAACTGTCTGATAGTTGATTTGAAGAAATAAGATTTAGAGTAGATAAGTCTACCGCTACTTAAACCTTGGGAATTAATCAAATTAAGGAAGATAGAGCAATAATTAGTTATGGAATCTTGAATAATTTCCCATGTGTATTTATTGTGAGATACTCACAAATGTATTACAATGCATTACACCAAACTATATTGTTGTTATATGGAAACAATTATTCCTGACCATTACGATCATATTTAGTTATAAGTGGCAAGTGTGAATATTATGTAGTTAGTGAACTAGACCATTATAAGAGTATTGGATTGCACCATAAGGTAAATGAAATCAAAAGGATAGGAATGATAATAATGAGCGTATATCTTCATATGGTGATCAATGGATATAATGTTGCTGACTGTCTTGGGTGTGACTTGGATATTGTTCATGCTTAAAGCAAGTTGATAATTATTGCTGTAATTCTTTCAGAGTTAAAGATCATTTTCAGGTGGTCTTATTGATGTGTGTTTATATTAAGGATGTCATAGTATAATATGATTGTGATACTTGATATTGTTGAATCATATTATCGTAGGACATCATTTGGAGCCATATCGGTGCTATGCCTAATTGTTGCATTGTGATGATATGCTGACTACTATTGTCATGTGCTCTAACATGGAACTAGATTTATTCTATATTGACTATAATGTTATGTGTAATTTCTATGTATGGATTTGCTTCTAACAATTTGTCCTTATAAGACACTATTGTCAAAGTTATGTCATTTAAGATGGATAATATTTTAATGCTTAGTTAAGCATAAGGATGGTTGGCAATTGGGACCTTTATATGTAAGGTAGTTCAAGAACATTGTTCTTAGTACTGTGCTACCGTAACATTTTGATCTGATTCATTGAGTAAAATCACATATATTGTGTTTTATTTTGTTTACATGATATTCCTTGGTTAAGCTAGTCTCTAGCTTCCTTAGACTATCTATTAAGGTAGGGAATCCTAGAGGGCCATACCTTTCTAATATGTTACAAAATGGTAGTCTAGTATCTTAATAGGTTATCTTAACCCAGGAAGTGCTAGTTCTCATCTTGATAGTTGAAATCCTAGGAGAACTACATGTGACTTCGATCTTATTTTAAACCAGGTATTTAGGCAGGCCTTGGGTGAAGGATACCCTTGCACCCAAGTCAGTAGGAGAGGGTTTAGGGAATAGCTCCAAGGTGGAGTTGTTTCTAAACTTGATTAGCCTTCCCTCTTTTAGTATGCTTCAGCTTGTGGCTTGAATTTTCATTAGTTAGCTATGAACTCACCATTTCAATTTAATATTTATATTTCCTCAGTTTATAGGAGTGAGCCAATAAAAGAAATCCATCCTTATTAAGCTTATCTACTTTTGAGGTTTGTGGTATTTGAATTTCAAAAATGTACTCCAATCTTGGATGGACTTTTAGAGTCACTGTCATCATGGTCTTTCTTTGATCGGAATGCATGAGAGTGCCTCTATGCTTGTCTGCACTAAAATAATCAAAGTAGTGTGTGTTGAACACTATGTCATAGTGTTGTGGCCCAATGATAAGTATGGGAAGATGTAGG